>JARNKU010000215.1:0-130261 GCA_031001835.1 Lepidoglyphus destructor | reverse complement strand
CGCCACTGCGGGTACTCCGTCTTGACACCGACCCAGAAATGAGATCTCGATCGCGAGGTTTTGAATACCATTCTCAAATGGTCATCCGCTGCGAGCTCCTCCAGGGATGCTTTCTCTGCCGAATTGAGGTTGACACCATCAATCTCAGCCAGGAATGGGTCGCAGACCCACAGATTCCACGCTGAGGATCTTCGTTCGGCGGATAGTATCGCCCGAAGGATTCTCCCAGAGATTGCAGGTGATCTCGTACAGTGTCGAGTACTCGACGATTCACGCGGTGTTCCTTCATGTATTCGTTGAAGTTTGGGAACATCTGGTGGTCTCCTCCTAGCAACGCCGCTCGCCACAGAGACAATTTCCCGATGAAAGCATCCATTTTTGATCGAAGCGTGAACATGTCGTTGTGCTCCCCTTGCAGGGAAAGGTTGAGCTCGTTCAATACCGAGAAAATGTCCACCAGATATGAGAGCTTGGCCAGCCACTCATTATTGGTCAGGTGATCGACGAATTCCGACTTCTTCTGTTGCCGGCAGAAAATCGTGACTTCGTCAAGCACGCTCAGGAATCGACTGGGAATTCGGCCCCTTGACAGCCACCTCACTTCGGCATGAAGGAGAAGATGAGAATATTGCGACCCCATCTCATGGCAGAGGGCTTCAAACAGACGAGAATTTAACGCTTTTGCCCGGATTTCATTGACCATGCCGGTAACATCAGTCAAGACTTCGTGCAATCGTGGTGAGATTCTCTTGGCTACTAGCTGTTCTCGGTGTATGATGCAGTGAGTGGAAATCATGTCCGGATGAGCAACCTCCTCGACTCGCGCGATGCCTCCCGATAAGCGTCCCGTCATATTGGCGGCGCCGTCGGTGCAAATCCCGATACAGTTCTTCCAATCTATACCACGATCTCTGAAGTAATCATCGAGCACTCAAAAGATCTCTGAGCCTGTTGTTCGACCTGGGATATCCAAAGCACAAAGGAGATCTTCCAGCACTCCGCTCTCGATCTCAATTCTCACAAAGCAAAGCAAAACGGCTCTGTTCGAGACGTCCGTGTACTCATCGAGCTGGATTGCATACGATGTTGATTTTTCGATGAGCTGTAGAACCTCAGCTTTCAATGTCGTTCGCCATGTGCTCCATGCGGCGCTTGATCAAGTTGCGCGATAGGGGTATATGCGCCAACTTTCGGGCTTGTTGCTCACCCAAGACCTCTCGGGCAGCCTTCAATATACAAGGTTTTATCAGATCCTCTCCAATCACGTAAGGTTTCTTGGACTTCGCTATTTCGAGCAATATCATGTACAAAGCTCTCAGTAGGGATTTATCCGATGAAGTTATCCTCGTCATTGAGGCCCGTTGACGACTCATAGAGTCCTGCAACCTCTTGAAATACTCCATTGGTTTGTCAGAGAGATCTGGATGTTTGGTCTGAAGGTGCCTCTCAAGTTTAGACGGCTTCATTGACTCATTGGACAAGACTTGACAACAGAAGAGGCAGAGAGGCCGTGGGTCGATCTCGGAGTCGAATTGTTGGATGAAGCCGAATTTCAGATAAACGGGATCGTACGGACGAACCTTTCGCCTCTCTTTCTCATTATTCACTCTTGTCGTTCTCATCTTCGGGGGTGACGATGGAAGCTCTTCCTCGACAAAGTTCCGCTCAGTTGGATGGGGAGCGCTCTCTTATTCGTCGGTCCGTGCTTTCTTGCGAAAGAAATGCAAGATTTTCGCCTGATGCTCACCACTCGTCCTCCTCTTATTCGGGCTCGATAACAGAAACTTTCATGTCACTCAATCCTGGGACACGAATGACCACCAGAGTAAGGAAACGTACACAAACCTCGAGCCATTTTCCGCTTATCAACTAAGTTGAGACCAGCGTTGGAACTGAGCAGTGCGCTCCAGAGCCTCCCGGCAACCCTGACCTAACGAAGCTGACGGAGAGACAATATCTCCGGAAGACTGCGTGAGCCATGCAAGAAAATTCCGTGTTGATTCCTCTCAAACCTCGGTTGCAATCTCTGACAGTTTTCCACAATTCGATGCGAATGTCGACGGGACCTCTCTACCGCCGCCTGTTCGCTTCGTTTCACGAGAGATCACTAATTTCGAAGTATTTTTTCGCGGTCAACCTCACCAATGCAATGAATAAGTGGAAAAGTGGGGGCTGGCAGGCGATTCTAGACGCTGTCCCCTGGGATCTTCATCTGGATGGATTTCAACGGTCGGAAAGTCCGAAAGAGGATTTGATACATACAATAGATTTCATATTGATCAGGATTGGCTCCCGGACCCCCGGTTGGCCACCGCTGTTCTAGACGCATAATGTGAGTGCGAGGGGATGTAATTTTGTCGAGGCTCGCCAAAAACCTTAAGGTCCGCTGAGAGAACCGGCGGAAAACTCGTACTCTCACTCCGAGGTAGCGTCCGCGAGCAAGGGTTGGAGCGGCGTCTCTCGGGAAAGCGCGGAAACTTTTGGCGAGGAAACGCCCTCAGGGACGCACAGGTTCTGCTGAGCTTGATTGTCCCATGAATACGACGAAGCGCGCTAAACCTATCTGTGGCTCAAGTTCGTACCTGGTCTTTTCGAGCAATTGCTATCGAAAGCGAGCGAAGTGTATTCGAGAATCAATTGAGGAGTAATCGAAAAGTAATCAATAACTAGGTGATTTACTTCTGTCGATCGAAGTGATTGGTAAAAGCGATTGACCTCATTTCCTTGACCATAATTATCCATTGGTGATTCTAACCACTCCTAGAAATTTATTGCGCCCGACCCCGAGTTCCAACTTGGCTCTACAGCGGTTTTTTCCTCGCGGTTTTCAATCGCAAAAAACCGCAATCAGCTTGCGGGATTCAACCGCAAAAAAACGCAGCGGAAGTGCGGCTGAAACAGCGGAAACATGCATGGAAATTTCAAGGGAGGTGTCAAACCTAGGGTCGGAGTTCCGGAACCGGAACTAGCTACGCGCCTGAGTCAACCCTTCGGTTTGTGTTCCGTGTCACTTGACCCTCGGCTGCGAGTGCCCGCTCACCGAACGTCGAAATTACTTACCGCGGTCTTGTGCCAAAACTGGCAGCGATTGAGGAGACTATTCCAGGGCCAAAAGTTATCCGGCTTCGCGAAGCCAGTCAGACACGTCCGAGAACGATCCCAAGCGGCGTCGACCGGGCGGAGTTGCCTCGGTGCCGCAGCCATAGATTTGGTATTAACGTGGGACACGTTCATAGGATCACTCTTGGCGAAATTTGAGAGAGGGCAGAATACTAACGGAAGTTATAGCACTGCGGGTGGTTTCGCTTCCGATCATCACGTCAACGACGAGGGAAGAGCCGCTGCTGCGAGGACGCGCCTGCCGCTGGCTCCCACCTACTGCAACATTGTTTTCTTCTGTTTTCACCTCGTTTTCGTCGGCAGCTATCAACGTTGCGACTTGTAAGGTTGCTTGAGAACCTCTCCGGTTTAGTTGAATCGCAGTGCTCGATCATATCGCAAAACATTGCTTATATTTTAGGCAACGGCTGGAAAAAAGGCTCAACCGACTCTCGGCACGATTCAGGAATTTGAGATGATCTGAATTTCTCCTACAATGTCGAATATTCACAGAACTTCAGTCGCGGCTCCCCGATTTGATTTTTCGAGACAAGTTAAATTCCTTTAGCACCGGAGATCGGCTTCAACGTACCTCTCGCGCGCCCTGAACTTTGCGCCCTCGGGAAGCTTGCGCCCATTCAGTTTTGCGCCCGGGGCGAGTGCTCCCTTCCCTCCCCCCTAGATACGCCACTGATCAACACGCATTCAAATTCAATAAATCAATGTCAGTCCTACAATCAACGAATGCATTCAGATTCTTGTTTGAAGTCGACATATGCAATTTTTCCAGTCATTCCAGAACTTCATCCGATCTCGGACTCAGAGTTGACAGAGCTGCTCGCTTCCCTCCATCCATCGAAAGTCGCATGGAAGGCAGCTCGGCCGATTTCCCCGGCGTAACTGATCCAGTCCGAAACTTTGTGCGTTACTGCGTTGCCCATGAAATGACAGAACAAATTTCCGCTTCTGACACAAAGTATCTCTTGGCCTTATGGTTATGGTTTGTTGACGTCCCATCCGTAGCTGACCCTTCACAATTCAGCGGTGAAGAACGTCACTTTCAGGCTCACATCTAGTCATCGATTTGGTGTTCACTCATCATGAATCAAATCCTGAATGCCATGAATAGAGGGGACAAGATCAATCATCGCGGCAGCATTTTAGTGCGCAGACCAAGGAGAGAATTTCGGTGCGGAACGGCCCTGGCTCTCTTTGGGATGCGTACTCGTTACATCGCGCGCACCTCACCCGAAACACAATCAATTTTCACATCGTTCCCTCGGTATTCATATCAGCCCATGCCTTTGTTTGTGGCGGCATGCCGATCGTTCGGATAAATTGACTCAAAATGAGTGACCCGAGACCTGGTCAGAAAATATCAAAACACTTCACCGCGGAGGTTCGAGCCAAACGATTCGCCAAGGTCGCATCCGTTCCTCAGGAGACAAGCTTCTCTGCAGCACATGCAGCATCGTTGTGGATCATTCGAGGAGAGACATTTAGTATAGAGATTTATACATGTTGTTGCAGATTTATCCGTCTATCGGCGGATTCAGAGAACAAATCGCGGCATGCGCAATTTTTCAGGAAAGCACCCGCAACTTCGCCGCGAATCGCTCGACGAAATTCCGCGACAAAATCCTAGCCCTAATCATGCCCCTTGTTCTCCCAAACCTATCCGTTTTCGTTTTCGCAATCGACGTATGTGCAATAACTTCCCACCTGCCCAGATCACATCTTAAAATTAGTTGGACCAACTTCGGCGGATGCCGTATCATGAGGTACAATACTACTACTCGTTTTTACTTGCCGTTCGCCCCCGATGCTCGAACTGTTCACGCTCAACCGTCGAACAGGAATTCAAGGCCGAATGCCTACTCGACGTGTTCGATTCTTCCGGATTTGGCCTTCACTCCCTCATCGAGCGCGGAATTCCAACCGGAGCTTGCCTCTGATCGCTATCAGGAGTACCTAGACCCGCAAAGTATTCAATCTTCGGATGAGTTCAACGTGTCCCACGAAACTAACTGTTCAGTCCTGGACTGAACTACCCCGCGATTTTTTTTTGGAGCCGTACACAGATACCGTACAGAACATCTCTCCCTCCCATGCTCGAGCCTTCGGTGGATGGCTCCAGCGATGGTTCCGAGAATTACGGTTGTAGAGCTACCTACAATGGTGCTTCATCGAGCGGATAACTGAACCTCATTGCTTTGGCTGGAGGCTGGTACCGTTGATGGAGGCTTGCATTGCATACGTACTATTTTTCGTGATTTCGACTTCCGAGGACGGAGCGCGACCGACAGGAAGTGAACGTGCCCCGCAGCCGTTCGGAATGTTGTACAAGAGCTTTGGAACCGTGGGAATTCCACCTGTTGCAACAATCGCGTTCCTGATCCCGTCCGACCCGCTAACCCCCCGACCCCCCAACCCAACACGACCATATTCGCGGTTCTAAGACATTAGGCCAGGGCCGAGCAAGCGGTAGCTCGTGAGCTACCAGTAGCTCCGGGCGCCATCTTAGTAGCTCCGGTTTTCCTCTGAAATACGCGATGGAATGTGATTCTTTTGCGTGAGTTCACGGAGAGACTTATACGATTCAGATGCATACAGTAAAATCCTCGTGAACAGTCCACCGGATAATTGGCCCACCCGCTCATCCGCCCCGAAATCCGAGAGTAGCTCCGCGAGGCGAAAGGTTGCCCGGCCCTGCATTAGGCAGTCGTCAAAGATGGCAGCGCCTCGCTGTTGTCACTAGTCGGCTCTGAGCCTCCGGTTACAAGTCGAATAACAATACGAATTGCAGGGACCCGGACAAGCGGTGGGATTCAAGATGGCGGATCCCCGCCAACCAGCGAAGGCGGAGGCGATGAGTGGAAGGAGGCGAGCCCGCGGTTGGAACGATAGGGGGTTCAATAATGCGGAGGGCTCCGTTACGTAGTACCGGAGAGTCAATGAAGTTCCTAATAGACAGGAAGCTTGATATATTTTTCCTCACTCCGATGGATTAAGAATACGTTCGAGCATCTGCGCTTCAGTCCTCTTGATTTCCTCCGATATACGAATTGCTCCGTATGCTGAACAAGTCTCTCGCGGTTGATGCGGATCTTTTAATTATAGAGAGATGAGTGAAAAATCTTCGGGTGAGACTATTCACAACGTGAGGGTTTATACGACACCGGCAGCTCTCGAGGCCGTCGGCAAAGATCTTTCATATAGCATCTGACAAATTATTTCATGTCAGTGCATTTCTCGTTTCGCATGTGTTCTTCGTGCATCACAGTTTGACTTATAGCGTCTATCGGCTCAGAATTCCGCGTCGGTTTGGTCACCGAATTCATGGGCTGTAGGCGCTAGGTCATAAGGATCTGCTTCCATCGGAATACCATTGGGAGTCACGTTTATGGCTCCTGTACACCTTGAAACATAGTTTTCAACGAGCTGTGGAAATTCGAAATCATGCGCCCGCCTTCACTGGGCTTTCCTCCTCTACTTCAGCGCGGGATCGGCGGGCGCGTCCGCCATCTTGAGTCCTATCGAATAACCTCGACCCGATTAGCAGAGAGGGCGGCTGAGAATCCCTCTCTCAACCTACTCTACCTCATGCGCTGCTCTCGTATCCCCGCTTAAACGGCGGGCTATGAAAGAGGCGCTGACTAACTCTCGGCCACGGACCCCCTTGAAGTCTCATCGGAGGATACTCAGTTGAATACCAACGCTCCGTGCAGGCGTCACGCTCCCGTGTCCTCGAGAATCCAGGCGGAACTTCATAGATTCACCCGACGACGCGTCAATCTTCAATCATCTTCAACGATGGCCAGTGATCGTGGCACGTCCGCATCCATGCAGCAGAATCCGCAACCTCACAAGAGGTGAGTGAAATTTCGAAATACGGTGTCGAATTCTCGGGAAATCGTTAGGCGACCAACGTTCGAATGCAGTTGTTCCTGTATGGTAATTTTGCACTTCCAGGCTGAACTTCATGGATTTACCAAATGATGCAATCGAGGAGGTCGTTAGGTACGCCGAAAATTCGATCTGCGACTTTGCTCGTGCTCATCCCCGCTTCGCCGCGATCTCCAGCAAGATGAGATGGCCCCGACTCAGCATCAGGCACATCTGTACGAATCTGCAGCGCTCAGTGGCTCTCAACTTTCAGAGCGTGCGCTCTCTTAGCCTCATGCACTGCCATTCAGAATCATCGGTCATCTTGTCTCTCATCCTAAGGTGTCCACAACTGATCGAGTTGAACACGGTGAATTCAGGTTTGACGACACCGGATCTAGTCGAGAGCTTACCTTCTTATCACAGTTGGAAACCCTGAGTTTCACCACTGAAGCCGGACTCGTGGGCGCCGAGCCGAGATCGTATCCCGATCATCTCAACATCAGGAGCTTATACGTCGAGCACGGTTCAGATGCTCTGCCGTTCGTGATCACCCTGATAAACTCTTGCGTCAAAATCGAGCGGCTGCATCTTATCGAAGCACCATTCAAGAGTGAGGTTTTGCCGCCGTGGTGGTTCTTCCCGGGCCTCCACCAGAGGCGAGTGATGCCACCTCCGATCCCTTCAATAAGTCGAGAGCGTTGGCAGACGTTGCAAACCGTGATCTCCACCAAAATCCATCGCGGGCATCACAGAATGGAGTTCGACTTTATCTTCGGGAATCGCGTGGCAAGCAGAGACGTGACCTATGAAGATTTTCACCCTGAAGCTGACATGGTCTACGATCGTGGATTCTTCAATGTGAAAACCCCACGGGAGCCGATCGTGGATTACGAGTCTCCCTTCTCGACCGATTGTATATTGTAGGACCCGAAGATCCAGTCTGGCATTATGGGCAGCCTCGGCGACTCAAAATCACGAAAGAGCATGTCTGTATCGCTCGCGACTCCTTGCCGCGGTCGATGGCATCGTTGACCTCGCTCGTAGAGTTGGATTTGAGCGCTTGCCACACAAAACACTTCTCGGAGTTCTGGCCTCCTTTCTTCAAATCAGCCACATGTTTGGAGTCATTGACGCTGCCTTTCTGTCTCCTCGCTGTCAGGTGCTGCAGAGGGGCTGCGGAAGAAGAGTTCTCCATCGTGACATTGTTAGAGACGCTGAAGTTGAAGAAGCTCAGTTGCTCTCGCCTGGATTGCAGAGACAGCTGCCACCAAAGTCCCGTGATGCCCAACCTCACCAGTCTCGTGCATGTCGAAGAGCTCCTGCTGATAAACCCTCCGACTCCAAGGGACTTCCTGCAACGGATCGCAATCCGGAGCTTGTCATGCCTCAGGATCGTTAAGAAGGACCATGGTTATTTGAATGTCGTGAAACTGAAGAGCTTTTTTGCGACGTGCACAAACTTGCGATTCCTCAAACTGGACTGGGAGTCTTTGCCTCTGGAGGAGAGGCTCATTTGGTGGCGGTTGAGTGCGGCCAATCTAAAGCAACTGTGCATATCAACGAGGTCTTCTAGACCGGTCGACTTGAGGATGGTTCGAAGATTTCTACCTGCATTGTGTCGAAATCTTCAAGTGCTCCATATTCATGCCAGTAGGCTTCCAAATGAAGCGCAATTCTGCAATCTCGTGGCGGATGAAATAGCCAAGATCAACCTCAGCAGAGAGCACGATCCGCTCGGATCGTTACTTCCGTTACCGGGGACCTATCATGAGCACCTGAATATGATCCCAAATTTCCCGGGTCGAGCTTTTTGTTGCACCAGCCTAGACTCAAAACTGGACTTGATGAGCTGGAAAATCGAATGAAAATCCGGGATTTAATAAGCTATGATAGAATCGTCGCAAGTGATTCTCGGGGTGGCTTGTTTCAGTATTCCTACTCGAAGGTCTAGTCATCCTCCCAAACGTCTCCGGTTTTGCGTATATGATCCGAGATTCCCGAGGAGCTAAAGTTTGTTGTCCTTCAGATATACAATAAACGTCGTTAATTCAACTGTTTAGCCGCCATATTCTGCGTGCATCCCTGAGACCGACAGAGATTTCGATCAAGGAGATCTGGGAGAAATTGAGGCGGTGACGACCGATCTGAGATTCCTCCAATCAGTCGTTTTCGGATCTGCTAGATTTGAAGAGCTCAATTTCAGCAGCGGAAAATTCATTGGACAGCCGGGCACAACCGGGGCGTCGTTCTAGAACGCATCAGTAGCTGGTGTGGTGATTCCACCTCTTTCGTTTCGTTGAAGACATCGCCGTGCAGACCAGCTTTTGTTTTATGATCTGTGATCCTGTTGCCATTTGAGTCAACCGGTGCCGTTGGGTCCTCCTTCCGCTCCGTTCTTGCGCCCGTGTGGACCAGCAAATGCGCTTGGCGGCTCAAGATTGTGCGGTTCTGGCAATTTGGTGAATGTCAGTCACAATTGTTGCCGTCTAGCATGAATACCAATCCAAGTGAGTAGCGTCCCGATGTCCCCATTTAGTCCCAACGATGGTGCCACGCGGAGGAAACTCCAACGCACATTTGGATTCACAATCTTGGCGGAAAACATCGAGCATTCCATGGGCCGAAGAGTCGACAGCCGTAATCCATTCATCGAGCCGAGCTTCAGCAACATTGACCAGGTTTGTAGTGAGCCGTCTTGCAATTGAATGGAACGATTCGATGGCGAGGAAACTACCATCGATGCCAGCACACAGGAGCGCCTGGTACGCCAGTACAGGGGCGCATCCGGGAAGTCAATGGAAGTGAAATTATTGCAGATGTAGCTCTCAATCGGCTTGTTCGGCGAGGAGGCTCAAGGAGCCCAGAACAAAGTGTATTGCCATCAAAGAACCTTTCACGCAAGGGGAACGAGCCGAAAAGCTACGAACGAAGATGTGTTCAAGAGCATGCTTGCTGTATCGGGTCCATATGTAAACACGTTCCGAAAAGATTCGAAAATCTCGATCCACAATCATAATCATGATCTGATACAATTATTCAATCCCTCTTAAACCGTCCCTGCAAATCCAATCAGCTTGTCATATTTAGCGTGGAGTGATACCTGGCCCCGAGGCCGATTTCGGTGGTGAATGGAGCAGCGGCATGCAAAGGATGACTTCTCACGGTTCGGGCTCACAATTTTGACAACTTCTACTTTATTCGCTTGCTCATGATTGTTCAGCGCGCGCACTACTTCTAACGATAGATACGCTCGAGATCTGGAACGATTCTTGGATTCGATTTAAATTATGGCGCCAAGTCGAGGAGCGCATTATTGACACAGCTTTTCAACTCATCCCTTCCCTTGAGTGTCCGCAAGTCATTAGGGAGTATCGTTGCATCCCAGCGAAGAAACACATTGGAAAATGATACCACAAATTCAACAGTTGTGCTCTGCGTTCAGGCGCTTCTGCGACAGGATTCCGATCAGCCGCGGACTTTTGGCCGCTGCTGGCCCACTGTGCGGCGCCGCGCCGATCGTCTACGCTTCGACGCCAGGCAAGCGTCACATGAACAATGAGAAAATGACGGCCGTTTGACGATATTTTCGTATTGGACGCGATGCGATCAATTGGCACTCCTGAGTGGGTCGGGTTTGAACTTAGTGGGTCGGATTTCAGAGTCAAGTGTGTGCCAGAGTGTGAACTTACTTTTATGCCCTCCCCGACATCTTGGAAGTTGTTCGGGCTGCCGAGAACTTCAGTCTGAATATGTCTGGGAATCCCATTTCTAGTACCGTAGACCCCGCTAACACGTCGGAAAAAACACCCATTGTGGTACGTTTCGTATTACGGTCAATTGCGTATTTAAGACGGGGGCCATGCCCCCCCCCCCCAAAATGATTGTCTGGCCCGTAGAGCCCCATGTTGAAGCTCATCATTAGCTCCTGTTGCCCCCCACAGAAAGAAATCCTGTATACGCCCCTGACCACGCTCTATGTCTTGATTCGCGAGCCGACTCGTTCTCCGAGTTCTGCGACACTCTTCGCATGTCTTGACCACTTCTCTGATGCTCCCAGGCGCGTAGCCAGGATTTTCTGTCGAGAGGGGGGCAGAGGCGTTTCATTTGGCCGGGAAGCGCTGACGATGATGAATGATGGATAACGAAGATTCCGACGCTTCCTAAGCTCCTTCCGTTTCTGATGAATATTGTTGACGTTCTTGGAAGCGTGTGTTCTCCCGCGATCCAAGTCTTCATGTGCAAGGATCTGAATCTGATCCCGACGATCAAAAAAGTCTACCTCGTGTGCCCATGGGAGTCGGAAACGCCATTGCCTGGAACAGAAGCCGCGAACGGCCCTGGACCGCGCGTCCCACAATCAGAGCTGCCGAGACTGCCCGTGCTGCCAGTATGGAGCTTCGGGTCTTACGGTGTAGAATCGGTCGGGAAAGGAAGAGACGTAGTCTGCGATATGCTCGTCCAGGGTTTCCAAAGTGCGGAATCCACGATCACTCTTAGGTTTCAAAGCGAAAGTCTGTGGGAGTCAAGTCGTGGCTCGCCGAGCGCCTCCCCTAGGGTGACTGGAGGCCTCTTCGACTGGTCCCGCTTTTGAATTCACCGGAGGTCACACTTGACAACATCTAAATGGTAAGACCCCCATGTCCTCTCAGCTTACGTCACAACTGCATGAAAGCCTGACATGGATATGGGACCTCGATAAGGTGCCATCGTTCAACGCAGAACGTCATTTGATTCGGAGCGGGAAGTGAAACACCGTGTCCGTGTTCGACATATGTTCGTTGGTGTTAGGAAAATCGCGGAGCGAGAGCGCACCGGAGCTCTTGAGTCAGGTGTGATCGGCATATGCCAAATTTTCGGATCGGGGTCAGGGATCATTACTTCCGCTAGTATGATCAGACACAGAGAACTGCAGCCGTCACGTTTCAGAGTACTGGCGCAGTAGCGTACCGAGGGGGGGGACAGGAGCCATGGCCTCCCCCAGGATTTTTCCCTGCCCCATAAAGCTCCATGTTGAAGCTCATCATCATCTTCTGTCCCTTCTATATATACAACTTATTATTAGTATACAACTTGGGGTTATGAGAACATTTGTTCTGGGTGGGAGCGAGTTGATCTCCAAGCAAACAGGGAGATGATCATGTTGTTTCCAGCCGTAGCCTTCGGTTCGAATATCACGTCCCGTCGTACGGATTGCGCTTACGGAAGAATTCCGTCGATGTAGACGGATCATCAACAATCTCCTCGAGGATTCTGGCGTCGTTTTCTTTCAGACGATCGCTGATGGGGGAGCGAGACGGAATGTCGAGTATGAGTGCGAGAGCTCCATCAGCGCTGAATTTTGGGAAGTTAGCGGCCTGTTGAAGGAGCTGAGGGTCTAGTCGATCACGGATTTCTTTCACCTTCCCTCGTTGCGTTCGGTCACTGCCTCCTCGGAAGGATATCGTGGAATTGACAGCTCGAGATGCGATCCGGAGGAGACCAATCACGACCGAGCAAGAGGAGAGAGGGAACGGAAGAGAGCGAGCATATCCATCCAGGGAGCAGGCGGCGCTGGGAGAAAAACGGCACTGCGCGTTCGACCAGTACGGCGACCCGCCGCTTGCCAGTACCCAATAAACTGAGTGTGTGATTGTGTTCACCCATCGGCTCCACCAATCCAGTTCGACGCCACGCTGCCTTTCCTGAACAAACAGACAGCGGCTCCGACGGCAGCCATCAACGCGGTCAACAGAGCAATATCTCCCCACCGACCGTCTTCCTCAGAGTACTACAGGCAACGCTCCATGTCGCCCCAACGGTGGGTGGAGAAACCGAACGGGAGAACCGACGCAGCGGCCAAGCGCACGTACCCCCGGCCACAACAATAACCCAAGCCGAGAAACTCCTTCCCGGCCAGACGTGAGCCAACAGCCCAACCGGAAGCAGGACCCTCCGCCGACGGAGTTGTCTCCACAGGAGATCGAAGAAACTTCGAGAACTACCCGATCTGCAACTGGTGCGACTCGTTCAGGCACGTCATGACGTGGTGCCGCAACAAAGGGAACGGAGTCCTACCGCAGAAACCGGCCCAGCAACGTGAAAATCCGCCGTCGGGAAACTAAGCACGCTGTCTTCCTTCCCCTCGAAGCCGACGTGTCCTAACGGAGTTTCTCAAGAAGAACGGATTCCGCTTCGAAGTCAGGGAGTCATGCCGTCTCAGCTGCGTGGATGGATCTCCAATCGTTCCGAGGGGTCTATGCGCCCTTATGGTCAACCTCAATAAATCCGATAATTTCATTCCGTACGAGTTCGTCATCCCAGACTCAATTACGGAAAAAGTGATTTTGGGGAAGCTTTCTTTCGGACCCACGGGGCTAGCTTAGATCTGAACACGGACACACTCATGCTCAAGAGTAGTCGTCACGAGGAAAATTTCGATCCAAATCCAAAGAATCGAGAAGGGCTAATTGAGTTGAGGCTCCTGAAAGTGTGGTGTATACGGAGAAAATGTGAAACACGTCATCTCCGAATGCAACGACGCCCACTTCACAGAAGATGACCTCCTCGAAAGGCTTGGACTCCGAGGGAGGTGTAGAACCCATCTCTAGTGAACGCCACGAAAAGAATCCCAGAAAACTGGGAGGAAGGAGTCCACCTGATCCGCGAAAGCACCTGACATGAAAGGCAGAGACGAGCTGAATGTAATACACAAATGACTCCGATCTAGATCAATAAATACCCATACCCATACGACTCCAGGGTTTCCGGAGAATCTCAGGACTCGAATCTAGAAATTGAAATTGTTCGGTACTTGGCTGACGATTGTGTGGAGCTGTAAAGGCTGCTCCGATACGGAGCCATCATAGAAACCTTTGAAGTCTATAATGTTTGTCTGCCATCCTCAGCCCCAGTTGACCGGCTCTTCAGCGGCGGGAGCCTAACACTAACGGATCTCAGATGACGACTCACGGACGAACATTTGGAGATGCTAGTGCTTAAGTCCGAATTCGTATAGTTGGCTCATTTCTTGGAGTTTGTATAGAGAGCGAAAAACCAGCTTTCTTTCCTATCGCTTTCTCGACTTCAGGCGCACCGATCTCGACCGAATGAATTGCATTCGACGTGGAATGTCATGGACTTTGAGAAGAAATACCTGTTGACCTGATCCGAATGCGAAGCATCTTCATTTGCTGATCGTCAGAGAGACATCGAAACAGGGCTGCGAATACGTCAGCCGGGTCGGCCCGGCCTGGCGGATCTGGGGTGCGAAACTCGAATCTAGGCAAATATAATCAGCACCCATCGATCCTGGCCCATACTCTGCACCTAGAATCCTAACCCCGCCGGTACGGTTGCTCTAAGCAGACATGAAGCCCTTTCCCATAGACTTCCTTTATGAATCAACTAGCGTACCCGCTCGCGCTCCGCCGCGAGGGAAGACGGAAGGGTTAAGGCAAAACCGAGTACATAGTTCTTAACTGATAAGCATCCGTTTATTGTCCGTGGTACGTAACTGATTCAGGGTTTCCTAAGTAACCAGATTATTGTGGTCCGGAGGGACCGTTCCTGTATCCAACTCTCGAAATTACAGTAGTGGACCTTCTTTGGTGCACCAGCTTTCTTGTTCGTCTCTTCATTCGTTCGTGGGTTTATCATCTTAATAGAGTAATCATATCCCACTTGTCCTGTCCAGAACAAAAGTGGATACTGCAAGGGATCACAGCACCGATGAGTTTCTGCTATACGTTTGATTTCCCCGTTCCGTCGATTGAGTACAATATCACGTCGATCGTATACTCCACCGACAACTACGGTTGCCACTTCATTCCCTGTTGGAGAATTGAATCGTCTCTCATGCTCGCCGGCTAACGTTTTGTCACTTCTGACGACGACAACGTAATTATCAGCCAGCACATGTTCAAGTGCGGTCTTGAAAAGTCGAACCGAGTCGTTATACTTCTGGAGGAACACTTGCAACCTCACCACAAGATCCCGATTCGTATCAGGATTGAATCAAATTCGCTGGTTGACTTTTTCGTCAGTTGAACCCATGATATAAATGCAAGAATTCATCTTCGCCATCCTCCTAAGGTGAAAGAGACCCTGCACGGTGGTGAATCTGACCTCGAACTTTGAAACACGGCATGAAATTCTCCCGAACGATTTCGGTCGCGCCGAAAGAAGTCATTGGGAACATGAATTATACCCACGAATGTTCCCCGGATAACGTCCCGACTCCCTTGATTGACCAGCGATCAACGATGCAAACGGCTCGGGTGGTACACCTAAGTCGGGTAATCTCACCTGCCCCTTTCCACAACGCGACCCCTCAGCCTCATACCTGAATTGCATCGCATGACGAAACCCACACTCTGTGTTCATTTCCCCGAAAAACACACTCGGATGACTACTATAATCGTAATTGGGATCATAGTGCAGTGAAACACATTTCAACCCGCGATGGATTCCACCTCGCAGATGCCTTATCCGAGTCCTTTGACCATGCGTCCGTGATTTCCATTCCTGCCTCGTCTCGTTCAACCGAGCCTTACTATGTCGTATGCGATCGGTATATAATCTGTTCATTCGTTGGTCGCTCGCTTCATTCCCCCGCACTGTTCAAGTCCTATATAATCTGTTCATTCGTTGGTCTCCTGACCATACTCCGGAAAAATATCTGTTTCTATCTCCTGATGTTCACCCCATCCCTCGAACCGTCGTTCTGAAATGTTCCGAAACAACGCCCCTCGTCTCTCGGCCGTTCTTTGCATATCTTTGGACTCCACCAACTCTGTCACCTCCTGAAGATCCTGTACCTCCAAAAGTGAGTCTCCTAACTGTGACCCGGAAGAAGATCTGTTTTCCGTCTACGAATTTACAACCCGGCCCACTCCCCGAGCCCCGACCGATCCTTGCCGTCGGTCTAGAGACTCCTACGACACCTCGCGTGGTGTACGTTCATGACCTGAACGATTCCCGAGTCTTCTTCCCTCCTTCATTCTCTTCGCAGCACGTGTGCTCCTTTCCATTGCCACTCGTTGAGGAAGCATTGCTCGAGTTTCCGGTCCGCCGAGTGGAATTCCGATCCGACAAGTGGACTTCGTTGTCGAAATGAAGTTCCATGCTCCACTCGACAAAGTCGACAATTAACCGACAACAACGAAGACCCACAATTGCACAAACTTTCGGTATTACGTACGGATATCATGTTCGTTAAATGTGGAAAACGTCCGTAAACCTTCTTCACGACGTCCCCCATTATCTCAAGAAGTTTCAAAATCACCGAATGAATACTTTCGGAGTCTATGAAACAGGACCACAGTGGAACAGACGCACATTCATTTTTATATGTTTAGACTCCATGCTCACAATAAACTACTGTTCACTGTTCTACTACCACACTCGTGGGTCCTGCTGGAACCCCTTCCTACTTTGTGCCTAGGCAGCATCTAGTGGCCTTCCTGACTGAGCTAGTGAGCACTTGCGATCACAGATTCCAACCTCAACTCACATCACAACTGCTTGACAATGAGTTCGTTAAACATTTCGAACCGCCAGCTTACGGAGCTCTTCTTGGAGAGCAAAAGGAATGTGGATGCCTGTTTGAGATTACTCCACGAGAGTAACCCGTCTCTAAGTTCTAACAACGTGCAAGAAATACACCGGTATATGAGGCGGCGCTTCATCGGGAAGTTCAACGAGAAGTGGCTGAGTGTGCACAGGAACCGCGGTGCCTTCTTCCAGAAATACGGTAAATGGCTGGACATCGTACATAGCATCCAGATCAGCATTCCTCCCGTGATAGCTTCGGATGCCGGCCCCTCCCATGAGAGAGCTGACTCCCCTGCTCTAGGTGGTCGTCCCTCAGAATCATTCGAGGACTCTCCGCCGAGCATTCAACATTTCAGCATTTCAAACCGCCAGCTGACGGAGCTCTTCTTGGAGAGCGAAAGGAACGTTGATGCCTGTTTGAGATTACTCCATGAGAGTAACCCGTCTCTAAGTGCTGACAACGCGGAAGAAATACACCGGTATATGAGACGGCGCTTCATCGGGAAATTCAACGAAAAGTGGCTGAGTGTGCACAGGAACCGCGGTGCCTTCTTCAAGAAATACGGTAAATGGCTGGACATCGTACATAGCATCCAGATCAGCATTCCAGCCGTGATCAATTCGGAACCCGGCTCCTCCTATGAGAGAGCTGACTCCCCTGCTCTGGGTGGTGGTCCCTCGAAATCATTCGAGGACTGATGAAGAAATCCGCGAAGGAAAGCGGCTCACACATCTATCTCTGCTACGACCGAGTAAGAGAAGCGATGAAACAATGCTATCCGAGGAGTATCGAAGTAACCATCAATTCAGTTCGGTGAACCGAAGAGAGCTCCTCGAGCTTACAATCGAGTGCTTATTGTTATCGTTGCCCGATACCTCAATCGACGGCTTAGGATCTTCCTTCAAACTTGTCTTGAAATGGGGGTGCGATGGCTCCCCAGGCCATAGCGAGTACGAACAAGTGTTCGATGATCCTAGAAACTACGACGGCAGTCCACTCAGACTCCTCAATGAGACGGGCTCTTCTCGCGAGCAGGTTTATTGGCAAAATCCGAGACCTTCGTCCACACGATTGTGTCACCCCATTCGTTTCGAACTCGTCGAAGAAAGTCCAATGTTGATACTTGCGGAAATCGACAAAGTAAAGCGGGAGATTTCGAAATTGGGAGTCTCAGATATCGTTGTCAGAGGGGAGTCCTCCGAGGTTAGCTTCGACATGATCCTCTCCATGATCAATGGCAAGATTCTCCAAACACTGAACGAAACTACGGAAATGCAAACTTGCTCTATCTGCAAAGCCCAGCGCAGCGAAATGAACCAGCTAGAGAGGATTTTCGATCGAGTGCCATCCGCGGATCATATGACGATGTCACCCCTACACGCGGGGATGAAATTCATGGAAGCTATCCTGAAGATCGCGTATAATAAGAAGCTCGAAGGGTGGTGTGACAAACGGGGGCTTCCCGTTGTGCCTAGAGCTTACTTCCACTATCCAATCACCACAAGTAACACACACTAACAAGAGAGCGAAGAGAGAGACGGGGTGGCTAGTTGGAAACAAGTTCGAAATGTTTATTTTATTCTTCTTCATCATCCAGTCAATCACCCGACGGGAGCCCGAGTAGGGCGACCGACGGGCAATAAATATACGGAATCTCCGACTCCGGGTTCGATTCGCATACTCCAAGAAAAGTCGTCACTCCACTCGAGTGACGTCACTGCCGACGGGCCGTCAGGCGGCATCTCCCGATGCACGCGAGACAGCACGTCGCGACACACACCTGTGTGCAGTCAGTTGTTGTTCTAGAGTGAAACTACGGTACACAAGCCCACGGCAGGCCGTAAAGAAAACCGACAAGTTAACCTAACAGTCAGTCAACCGAGCTCGTCGGTAGCTCAATCCATCGGTCTCAGAGACCCCGTCTCTTTGACTCAGAGTCGATCACTCGCGACTCAACCGATAGTCGGAGTGCGAATCGAACACGTGAGCGGATCAGTTCCGAAAGTGTCCAAGACCCCGCGTTTTCACTTTCTTCCGAATTCGTCCGTCACATTTTGGTGTCAGAAGTAATCCAAGAACTCAAGCCCGAACACCCGTTCGGCAGTGCAAGTGTGAAGTGCGTCCACTTCAACTCTTCATTCATCCGGTCAGTGCGGTTAGGCCTAACGTCCCCGACGTGCCACCCACCATCGACCAAGTGCAGTGTTGTGAACTCCTAGTCCGAACTCGAACCGTGTGTGAAAAAGTGCTCTCCGCCGACCTACATCGGCGCATCGAGGATCTACGATAACGTCAACGGGAATTGATCACTCCCAGACGCTGTGGTACTCAAGCCAACGAAGCACCCGGTACGATTAGTCATTAGGTGACCAACAGCACAATCAGCATAATGTCAGCCCCAGACGGCTCCTCCGATTCAGGAGAACAAACCAATCCGGAGGTTAGCGACCTCCTCAACCAACAAATCTACGACCCGACTACGGCCGCTCCAAGAGACTACATCGTCATAGAAGACGAGGTCACCTGCATCCAGACGGATGATGACGCCGAGTCGACAAGAGTGCCGAATCCTCAGGGGACACAAGCGTCCACGTCCGAGGTCGACACGAGGCCACCAGCATCTCTAGACATACCCCCTCCAATTCCGTCGACTCCCCCACCAACGGAACAGGAGGAAGAGACTCTCAACCAAAACGCATCAGGTGCGCGACACGCCAGCACCCTGAATCAATCAGACGACAACAGCGCCGTCGACCCAGCCACAAGGTGGAAAAGTATGGAGAGTAAATTCAAATTCCTCAGAGCGAGAGTGAAAACTCACACAGCGAAAGTCAATTCATTCTACAACGACAACATGGAAGCAAGAGACGCTATCCGAACCGCCGAGTACCTTCGAGATCTTCTCAACAAAGTGGCTCCCCAATGGGATAAGCTCATGGACGAAATGGTCGACCTTGCGCCACATTTGGGAATCGAGGCACCGGCGAATGAGTTCATCGCCATCGAAGAGGAAATAGCCAACTGCGTAAGCTACCTCGGCGAGCTGAAAGCGTTCATCGTCAACAACAGGGTGTCAACAATTTCAGAATCCACCTTCGGGTCGCGGGCGAGCCAACGACCCCGAGAACCGCTGAGCTCCCCGCACACACCTCTAGACCTGCAAACGTCTAGCCACCAAGAGTGGCAGTCGTCAACTCCACAGCCGGTGCCACCGCAGCTGGTGCCGCCGCAACCGGTGCCGCCGCAGTCGGTGTCACCGCAGCCGGTGCAGCTCACCTCAACAACCTCAGCTCCAGAGATTCGGCTGTCAAATCCTCATGAACCACTGCTGTCCGTCACGAAAAACTCAACGGACGTAAGCCAAGCGGTGAGAACAGATAATTCAGCAGCTGAATCACCCCCAAGCTTGCCCAGCGACTCCATGAGTCAAAGCCGACAGGGTCAGGCCCAACCAGGTTGGAGCCCAAATGCAATACCCGAAGACCCGGAGAATTTCCTCCCGAAGCTCTCCAAGAATTTCAAGCTTCCGAAGTTCAGCGGCGATGTGAAAGAGTTCCGAAAATTTATGGACACTTTCAACACATTCGTACACGACCGCCAGATTCCCGAGCTTCAAAAGATCATTCTGCTTCATGAGTCCCTGTCAGGCAGGGCATACCACAGCGTCAAGCACCTGAACCTGAGAGCCGAAAACTACATTCCGATGAAGCAGCTGCTGGAGAAGCAGTTTGGACGGGAAAGTCTAGCTAAGGACAGCCATCTGCGAGCCATGGACCAGATCCTGTCGTCTGGAGGTGAAATCCGCAACGATAAGTTACCCCGTTTCGTCAATTCTGTCTCTCAACACATTCTAGCTCTCATTTCTCTAGGAGACACGTACACGACACTCACACCCGCATACGCCAACAAACTAGTAGAAAAACTGGGGTGGAACACGAGGGTAAAATTTCTAGAAACGTACAGGGATAAATACGAAAACACGTCCACAAGTAAGCTCGAAGCGCTAATGTCATTTCTAGAATCTGAATGCAGCATCATCGAAACGCTCATAGCAGACAGAGGCTCAGGGCCGAAATCATCATTCGGTTCTCGAAGAAACCAAAGTCAACCCAGCGGCAGCCGAGACGACTCAGGCAAGCAACCGGGGAAAGGTAACTTCAACGCAAAGAATTCGTTCAAAAACACGACGAACAGCTTCCACATATCGTCGGATCGAAGGACGGCGCCGAACAGGCGGGTGCCCAAGGAACCCCCAGAAAACACAAATGCGTGTTCTGTGAGGCAGACCATCCATCCTTCAGATGCACAGCACAACTCACAGCGCAAGAACGCAAAGAGAGGTGCATCGCCAGCAACGCCTGTCTCAGGTGTCTGAGGCTGAACCATGAAGCTAAGAGCTGCAAGCAAGCCTTCAAACATCCATGCCGCTTCTGCAAAGGGAAACATTACTCCATTATTTGCAGCAAGGCGCCAGTCGACGTCAGCGACCAGAGACAAACTGTCTCTATGATGAACATCACGTCGACATGGCGATATCTACCGCCGGAGGCCGAGTCACCAACGTCTTCAACTGCGGTGTGCACAATATCACACTCCACAGCAGAAGAAAGCCAGGCAAACTCCTCCACGTCAAAGCCATCGAACTGAAATGCCTCACGAGAGCCAAGTTCCCAATCATGAAGGAAGAGCTCGGGTTAGGCCCGATGGCGGACAGTGTCGACGGCAAAGGTCTGGAATGGGTAGACATTCTTCCTGGGATCCGAGATAATGGCTGAAATCGAATTCGAGAAACCTCAGTCAATTGGAAGCATCTTCGCTTTCGATTCGATATTCGGCTGGATTTGCGGCGGGTCTCCAAAACTCTCAGAGAGTCCGTGCGCAATCTCGGGGTTCTGCGGATTCGAGATCGTCCAAACAGCATCACCAATTTCGAGCAACCTGGATGAGGTCCAGCAGTCCGAGGATTCCAGCATCGAGATCCTCACGGACGATTCGCGAGCCAGCAAAAAAGCCAGAACCTTAGAGGACATCAAATGGCTGTGGCAATCGAGCGAAGCAGGCTTCGAGGACGATGTCGAAACGAACCAGGAGGAAGATGAGCTGAACAAGGCGCTTGCAGAAAACTTCAAGGCTACTACCACGAGAGAACCGACAGGAGAATACAAGATACATCTCCCGTTCAAAGATAACGTCAGAACGCTAGGCGACAATGAGAAGTTGTCACTTTCGAGGCTTCGATCACTGCTAGACAAGCTAGCAAAAGATCCAATCAAGCTCAGGGCTACCGACTTGGAAATGCAGGCATGCATTAATGCCGGGTTTGCAGAAGAAGCGCAGCCGCGAAAACCAAACCAGCTAGTCCACTATCTACCACTGCAAACAGTATTCAAGCCGGACCCTAACTCCCCGCTGAAAATCAAAACAAGAATCGTCAAAGATGCGTCGAGCAGAACTATGAATAAGGCGAGCCTCAACGACGTCCTTCATCAAGGACCAAATCTTCTTCCAAATATCATCAAAGTGCTCATGAATTTCCGGGAATTCAAATTCACCATAACAGCAGATGTCCAGAAGGCATTCCTCCAGTTCAAAATCGCGGAGGAAGACCGCACGTTCCTCCGCTTCTTCTGGCCGTTGGGAATCTCAGAAGATCCGAAAGCCAAGGTGAAAGAATTCTGGGGAACCAGACTGGACTTCGGCCTCATCTGTAGTCCAAGTCTACACTGCCAAGGGCTGAAGCTTCATCTGGAAGGAGCAAAACGGAAGTATCCCGAACACCGAGAGTTTATCCAGGGAGTGGAGGATCACTTCTACATCGACGACATAAGCACGGGAGCAAACACATTAGAAGAAGCTCAGCAAAAAATCAAACTTCTCTTCGACATCTTCCAGGATGGACACTTCCCACTGAAGAAATGGTCGTCGAACAGTGAGGCTTTAGGAGCCTTCATCAAAAAAATATCTCCAGTCCCTGATCCAGAGATCTCGGTGAACCAAGTCAACGGCAAGTTCCTCGGAGTGTCGTGGAATCAAGTTTCCGACGAACTCTCGGCACCGACAACGAAGGCAATCCAAGCTCTCAAGACGGGATCACCTTCCAAGAGGAAACTCTTATGCGGTACAGCAAGAGTATTCGACCCACTAAATATCCTCGCGCCGTCAACGATCAATGCAAGAATCTTGCTTCAAGAGCTGTGGAAAGCAAAATATTCGTGGGACGGAGAGCTGAATCAGGCTCACATCGAAAAGTACAACGAAACACTGTCGCTTCTCGAAAAAACAAAAACATTTTCAGTTCCGCGTCTCATAGTCACAACAGATCGAAAAGAAACAAAGAATCAGATTTTCATCTTTACCGACGCCAGCCTACAAGCTTACGGAGCAGTGTGCTATCTCAGGGAATTCAGACTCGGCTCAGAACCGAAAATACATTTCCTCATGGCCAAGGCAAGAGTAGCTCCGGTTAGGCCGATGACAGTACATAGACTCGAACTGTTAGGAAGCCTCATCGGCGCGAAACTCCTAGAGCTCCTAAAAAAGACGTTAGGCGTCAAGATCGATTCTTGGCATCTTTATTGCGACAACGCGAGCGTCTTAGGCTGGGTTAACTCGAAACCCGAAAAATGGAAAGCGTACGTGGCTAATCGAATCCGCCGTATCCACAGCCTCATAGGCGAGGCGAAATTCAAATACGTGAAATCGGAAGAGAATCCAGCAGACCTCGTGACACGAACGGCGTCGGATATCTCCGACCCGAGGCAATCCGAACTCTGGCTCAACGGACCGGCTTGGATGAAAAACAACGAAGTAATTCCATCCACCCCCGGTCTCGAATGTCTACCCGGCACATCGAACGCACAAGTAGAAGCCGAGAAAAAGCCGTTGATCGCCAACTGCTTCATGGCAGGATCGGAAAAAAGCATTCCAGCGGAACCGGTCGAGTTTGCCAATACTTTCTCGTCTTGGCAAAAGACAATCAGATATCAGGCGTTCATGAATCGGCTAAGGGCCAAAGCCAGAAAGGCAAAGAGAGATTAATAACAGGTCAGCGCGCGTCTCCGAAATCTGCAGCAGACAGGAATGCGATCGTAATCGACGCCGACGAAATGAGTCAGGCTCGAAACGATCTCATCAAAGCGCTGCAGCTCGCACACTTCAAAGATGAAATGAAGTCGAACTGCAAAAATTTGAAAACGTCCAGCACGATTCTCCAATACAACCCATTCGTGGACTCGGAGGGTATGATAAGATGCAAATCCCGGTTAGTCCGGTCGAAGAATCTGTCAGACGGCAGAAGTGTCCAATCATCCTTCCCGCGGAAAGCAACCTAACAAAGCTGATTATCCGCAATGTCCACGAACGCGACTGTCTCCACACAGGCGGCATCGCAGCTATTCTACACGAACTCAGGAAAGAATTTCTGGTGATTCACGCGAGGAAGCTGGCAAGACAAACGATTAAGTCGTGCGCGATCTGCAAGATATTCCACAGCGAGTCAGGCTCGCTACCGATTGCAACCTTGCCGAGCTTTCGAATCGAAGAAGCCCCTCCGTTCACGCACACTGGGTGCGACTTCGCCGGCCCGATCCGTTACAAAAAAGACTCGGGGGAAATCTCCAAGGGTTACATCCTACTCTTTACATGCGCCATCACGCGGCTAGTCCACGTTGAGCTAACTACGGATCTGTCGACGGTCGAAGTCTTAGGGGCTCTCCAGAAATTCATTAACAGATTTCCGTTCGTCAAAGTCATCGTCTCGGACAACGGCTTATCCTTTCAAAGAGCGTCGAAAGAATTAAAAGCGATTTACGAACACGTTCAGGACGGAGATATCAAGAGAATGCTGGCCGAAAATTTCATCAAGTGGAATTTCAACACGCCAACAGCGAGCTGGTTCGGAGGATGGTTTGAACGAGAGATCCAGTGCGTCAAGCGCCCACTTAGGAAGATCTTGGGAACGTCCATCCCACATTTCCGAGACCTGGAAATAATCCTTAGTGGAATCGAGCTGGCAATCAACCGGCGACCCATCACAACGGTGACAACCGATGCCGATGAGCCGAAAGCACTAAGTCCTATAGATCTACTATACGGATTCCAAGGGGAAACGTTCTTTCCTCAACACGCGTCAAAGCCGGCAAAGAAAACCCACGAATCCTTGATCATCTTCTCCAGGCGATACAAGTACCAACAGCGACTGCTAAATGCATTCTGGAAAAGATATCGGGGAGAGTATCTGCAGTATCTGAAAACTGCTCACAAGCAACCTAAAGCACGGGTTAGGCCCCTGAAACTGGGAGATATCTGCCTCCTCGAAGACCCGGCATCAAGCAGAGCGGTCTGGCCGCTGTGCAAAGTGATAGCCTTCCCTGAAAATGTGGAACCCGCCAGCGCCAGATCCTGCACCATCAGAACGGCTACCGGTCAGATCCTAAACCGGCCGATAAAGAAGCTATACCCAATCGAAAGCACCCAATGAACTAACCCAGCCACCCTACTCCAACCTACTTATCGAGTAACGAACGCAGAGTCCAGATGTAGAAACCACGGATTTATTCGACACATTTAGAAATCAATCACGGTAATCGGGATAAATCAAAAACAGGAGACCCGGTCCGCAGACCGGGTCAATAGTACTTTCGACGAAAATAACTTTACAGTCCGCCTTCAACTGGGCGTCACCGGCAGGAGGAGGGGTTCCTCCGGAGACTGCGCGGTCCTCCGCGTCGCTGTCGGCCTGACCGCTCACATCCGTTTCTTCGTCGTCCTCTTCTTCGACTACATCGATGGAGGTGTCATCAGTCTCACCAATAGACTCTTCGTTACCATGGTCGGGCTCGTCGTCTTCATTGTCATCGGCGTCTTCAGAGGACTCTTCGTCGTCCTGGTCGGGCTCTTCTTCTCCATCTTCGTCGGCGTCTTCGGAGGACTCCTCGTCATCCTGGTCAAGCTCTTCATCTTCGTTTTCATCGATGTCTTCGGAGGACTCTTCGTCGTCCTCGTCGAGCTCGTCATCCTCATCGGCCTCACCGATAACAACGTCAGCGTCCTCGGGTTCGTCGGCTGCATCGTCGCCGGCAACCTCCGCGCAGGCTTCGTCTTCAGCCTCATCATCGAGGCGCAAGGCGTTGCGAGAAAGAACGACCTGTTCCAGAGCGGTCACAACGCCTATCTCTGGATACAGGTCGATAGCGGCCTGGTTAGGCCGGGCGTAAAAGTGACGCCGAGCGATACCATTGTAGATACGCCGGCTTTCGGCCTCTAAGGCCCGGTGATGCAACAATTCCTCCTCCGTTCCCCCGCGTTCACAGCGAGCGTCCCGCATTCGAAGTCGTAGAATGCTGAACGCCTCGCCCATGAAGGCCGGATGTTCGTAGCGAAGACGTCGCTGACCAAGCTGCCGGTCAATAGTCACACGACGTGGATCATACGCCGACTCCATCTCAAGAACGAGTATGAAGATTTCACGCTCGCCCCGAGCTGGCACCTCATACCGGAGAAGCCGGGGACAGACGAGCTCCTGAGGCTCCGGCACCTCATGCCCCCGCTTTCCTCTCATGCCCTTAGAAAACTCGCGGTAGGGGAGCCTTTCATACTCGTAAAGACTCCCCCACATAAGCCTGACGATGCGAACAACATCGCAGTTCGGATACTCCCGCAACCGCGGCTCCTCCCGGAGCACGCGGTTGTAGAGGATTCCACTGGGGGAATTGTCGAAAACGCAACCTCGTCTTCGCCGAATCTCCATCTACAAAGAGGAAGAAAAAAGACAGTCAGGCTGGAGAAACGCCCAACGAATCAGAGTTAAAAGCAACGTAAACGAAAGAGGTCAGAAGACTCACCTTAAAAGCTGCGAAATGCGAAAGATGATCACAATCAGGAAGAACGGACTAAACGGAACGCACAGTCTCACGGAGTAGAGCACAAAGTGATGTTCCAAATCGGATCGCGACTTCCAATCCACCTCACTGGGCGGAGCCGGAAAGGAGATCGGGAAAGAAAAACCGTCTCGAGAGCGCCGAGAGCGCCGAAAAGCAAAGCGTCAGGCGCGGAAACTAAATCAAAGAACTCCAAAGTGTCTCTGCAATGACGTAATTCCGCCTCCCGGAATTCGGGGGGAGTGTGACAAACGGGGGCTTCCCGTTGTGCCTAGAGCTTACTTCCACTATCCAATCACCACAAGTAACACACACTAACAAGAGAGCGAAGAGAGAGACGGGGTGGCTAGTTAGAAACAAGTTCGAAATGTTTATTTTATTCTTCTTCATCATCCAGTCAATCACCCGACGGGAGCCCGAGTAGGGCGACCGACGGGCAATAAATATACGGAATCTCCGACTCCGGGTTCGATTCGCATACTCCAAGAAAAGTCGTCACTCCACTCGAGTGACGTCACTGCCGACGGGCCGTCAGGCGGCATCTCCCGATGCACGCGAGACAGCACGTCGCGACACACACACCTGTGTGCAGTCAGTTGTTGTTCTAGAGTGAAACTACGGTACACAAGCCCACGGCAGGCCGTAAAGAAAACCGACAAGTTAACCTAACAGTCAGTCAACCGAGCTCGTCGGTAGCTCAATCCATCGGTCTCAGAGACCCCGTCTCTTTGACTCAGAGTCGATCACTCGCGACTCAACCGATAGTCGGAGTGCGAATCGAACACATGAGCGGATCAGTTCCGAAAGTGTCCAAGACCCCGCGTTTTCACTTTCTTCCGAATTCGTCCGTCACAGGTGGCAAGTCAAGGGAGAGGCAGCGGAGGAGGCGAAGATGGTTGAGAAGAAAAGGTTACAAGATGAGCTCAAGGACGAACTCGGCTTGAGGGTAGACTTCGTGAAGCAAGGCTTGGGGACTACGAACGATGGCAACACCTCCCGAAGCTTCTTCGCCGCTTTCTCAAAAGTTGCCGAAATCACCGGAGTCGACGAGGAGCTGATCCGCAGATTCAAAACCATTCTGACTGCGATCAATTGCTCTGACCAACTCGATGTGGAGAAGTTCAAGGATTTTTGCGTAGAAACCGCCCAGCTGTATGTCAGTTTGTATCCGTGGTACGCTATGACAAATACGGTCCACAAACTGATCCACAGCCCTCTTATCTTGAGCGGAGCCTCCTTGCCGATTGGCAGGCTGAGCGAGGAAGCCCAAGAGGTTCAGAATAGGGCTTACCGAGGGGCACAACTCTATAATTCACGGAAAACGAGTCGAGAAGCAACTAACGAAGACATCTTGCACACTATGCTGGAGTCATCCGATCCGCTTAACTACAGCTACAGGGAGACGCAAGCGAGAGATGACGATGAGTATGACGAGGACGTAGTAGAGCTCTTACAAGGAGATGGTGCAATTGAGCACACACCAATTTGGTTGAAACTTGGTGGGACGATAGAGCCTGGTACACATAGCTCAGGGATGGGCGGCTTTGGTGCGCAAATTCGTGGTTGAGGTTCTATGAGGTGTTGAAAAACGTCGGAAAATGGTGCAAAAACTGAATAAAATGAACACATATTCCCCGAATCGCAAACCCGTATGTAGCAATCAATTCCGCATTGGCTCAGCTTTCGAACGCGGTTCCTTTCGATTCCATCCGATGAATGATAACGAAGTCACTCCAATTACATCTCCAAGTCGAAGCGCCAAAATAGACCGACAGAATATTTTGCATCTATTTCTCAGGGCATTGGATGGATATGGACGGGGTCAAACACACAAGCAAAGCATAAGAACTGAGCGCAATAAACACATTCGATGATCGGGAAATCGTCATGAACGCTGCAATGAGCCTCGCGCGAATTCAGGGGTGCGAGGAGAATTTGGTTGACACTTTCAAAGCCACGGAAGTCTTGGTCGACCTCATACCCCGCTTTGCGCCACGCGTACGTCCACATCGGGGGAAAACGGGGATGCGGTAGCTTGGAGGAATGAGTGTGGGGATGCTGGAGCTGTAGGCGGCCGTGGCTCCTCCGTTGGCGGCAGGAGTGGTCTGCTTGGCAGTCCGGCATAGTAGTATCGTCCGACGTATGGGTTGAAACCGGGTTTCACATACGGCGATGTTTGCCCTCTGCCGGTAGTATTCGGTTAGACGGCCGCCGCGCGGCTGTTTCGAAATTCTGCCCGCGCTGGGACCACCGGCGAATGCGCACTTGCGGCAGAATTTCGAAACAGCCGCGCGGCGGCCGTCTAACCGCATACTACCTGCCTGCCTATCGAGGAGTCGCCTTTCACGTTCGCTTGTGCTGCCCAACTCGGACCAGGTTGGTGGCTGTCCGGCGTCTGGGGTGCTCTTCGCTGGCACCCGCCGGGTCTATCGGGTCTTTCGGTGGGGCGTTTTCTGCTGGAGCCGATCGTGCTGGAGCCAGAACAGGAGCAATCGGGGCCTCGTCGTGCTGGATCGAGGCTCAACCCTCGGTACCTGCTTGGGGCATGGTTTCAGTGGTGTCTTACCACGTGCCGTCCTCCAATGTCGAGGGGATTTCTTCGCGGATGGTGGTGATCGACGCGGGGACATTTTCTGAATCGGGGATGGATCTGCTGATCTCCACCACTTGTGGGATCCAACAAACTGGGTTCGCACTGTAACAACGTCTATTCTCTGGTACCACTTTGGTTCACGCTTAAGGCGTCCGAAGTGGCTGGAACCGCAAACGAGAGTGTGACTGCATGGATGTGTCAGTGTAGAAGCTACTCTACTTTCTTCCACCCCCTAATGAGAGATGCTTTCGCTTGAAGTTCGCGCGGGAAGATACTTCAGCTCTTTCCGGATCCTACAATATGCCGAGATAGAGAACGATAGTGGTACCTCTGAACTATCCTCCTATATCTTCCTATACACATTCAGTGTTGCTCTGTTTGCCTTCAAAACGTCCGTTTTCCAACATCAAAAGGCTCTGGCAATCAAGTGAGGCTGGTTTCGAAGACGATGAGGATAACGAGAAAAAAGAAGAGGAAGACGAGCTGAAGAAGGCACTGAGTGCCAACGTCAGGAACACCACGGAACGAGATTCAACTACGTCAGAGGGCACCTACGTCATCCACCTTCCTTTCAAGGGTAACATCCGAACTCTTGGGAACATCGAGGAAGCACAGCAACGTCTATCTCTGCTCTTTGCAGTGTTCCAAGACGGACACTCCCCATTGCAGAAACGGCAGTCAAACAGCACGCACTTGGGTGGATTCATCAGAAAACACGCACCAGTAAAGAATCAAGAAATTCCAACCGACCGAACAGACGCGAAGTTTCTCGGACTACCCTGGGATCAGGCCTCAGAAAAACTCTCATCGCCGACGGAGAAAGCGATCGAAGCTCTTGCATCCGGCGCACCGTCTGAGAGACGACTGCTGAGAGGCATAGCGGAGGTGTTCGATCCGTTGAATCTACAGGCCCCCTCAACGATAGACAAAAGAATTTTGCTTCAAGAACTTTGTAAGGCGATATACCACTGGGACGTGGAGCTGAACAGGCAGCACACGACGGAATACAGAGAAGTTGTGAACATTCTAGAAAGAACGAAAACATTCGCGATTGAAAGAAACGTGATATCTCACGACATCAATGTCACGTCCAGGCGAATCATCGTATTAAGCGACGCGAGCCTCGAAAGGTATGGAGCGGTCGCATATCTCCGTGAACTGCGAGAGGGCTCAGAGTCTAGAACACACTTCCTCATGGGAAAGGTACGCCTTGCACCCATCAAATCCATGTCGGTGCAACGCCTTGAGCTGCTGGCCGCGTTGACAGGGGCGAAGCTGCTGGACCTAATGAGGGAAGGCATCGATCTCCAAATGGTATCCTACAGGATGTACAGCGACAACTCGACTGTCTTGGCCTGAGTCAATTCGAAGCCAGAAAAATTGAAGGCGTTCGTTGCGAATCGAATCCGTCGAATTCACGCGCTCATCGGCGACATCAAATACCACTACATGAAATCGGAGCACAACACGCCTCGGATATATCCGAGCCGAGTCAAAAGAGTCTCTGGCTGAACGGGCCTTCGTGGTTGGAAGGAAGAGAAACGAAACCAAAGTCGCCGGGTCTCGGGTCGCAGCGCGACGGCGGCTCACATCGAAACGAGACAGAAAAGAAGGCAACGGTTTCAACATGCATGATGTCGACTTCCAGCAAAACGGAATCGCCAGAATCGATCCACAGTAGGATCCCTTTAATCCGCATCCCCGGTAACTCGAGGACCCCCGCTAATTCGCTATTCGCACTGATTCTTTAGGAATTTCGGGTAATTCGCCCATGGGCTGCATGTTAAACACTCCAATGATTCGCCAAGTCCCGATAATTCGCTCTTCGCACACAGATTTCGGCAAAATTCGCACGAATTTTTCGTGTGGCACGTGTCATTTTTCGTCGATAGCTCGGATTGCCGCCGCTCAAAATTGATGTCTCGTGCCTGCTTCGTTAAAGCAGTTCATTTCAACGGGGGGCACGAGAGAATCCGGAAATTTTCGGGCTTACTTGGTGCAGTTAGCGGCTTTCTCAGCGAGGTTTGCTGACATAGAAGAAATGGTTTTCTTCCCTTGGCTAACCAAACCGTTTGAAACTGATTTGTGAGACGAGATAGCCCAGTCGCAGCATAGTGGATTCGCGAAGCCTCCGCTCAAATCACGGGGTATCCTCATGTGGCTGACTGACGATGTATCCAAGAGGTTCTCGAGAGCGACTCGTAGTTAACTCGCAGGCCGAATGAAAGCGATCAAGTTGTGGGTCCACCTTTGTCTTGATTCCAGAATTTCAGATGGCTCTTCTGCTTGGGGGGGGGGGACGAGCAATTCCTCTAAGCGTCAAAGGGCGCGGGACGAAAAAGTTGAGAAGCACTGCGTCAAAGAAATGAAGCAGTCAAAGCTCTTGAAGACTAACGTCGACAGCAAGACATTCGTCAGTTTTTCGAACCCACAGCTGAGGACCATCCGTTCGTGTCTCGCGGTAGTGGGTCGAGCTCGGCGATTCTTCCTGTCATTTGGGACTTGTTAGAAGACCTTATGATACTCTGTAGGCTTCTGTGATGAAGCGTCATGAATGAGGTCACAGGATGGCGACTCGAAAGCCTGTTCTGATTAATTTTTCTTAATATTAGCAGCATTCGACTTTTTTCGATCATTATCCTCAAAACGAACATTTCCCCCGTAATTCGCTATTCGCCGAATTTCTCAGAGGCTGACTCTAGAAAAAGCGAATTAAGGGGACTCTACTGTAGTTCTTGTTTCTGTATGATGAATTTCATCATTGTTAATGTGCGGCAGGTCAGCATCGTCGTATGTTACATTTGCGATTTCCGGATCGGCGAGGACTTCATCTTGCTACGGATCATCTTGGACGAGGAATACTTGTTCCAAATTCTTGCAGCTGTCGTAAGCATGTTTCCGTTCAAGAATTGATTCCTTGTGCAGGTCGAAGAAATCTAAAAATTTGTCATGGTCGAGAAGATCTAGTTTTTCGTTGCGACAAGGCAAGAACAGCAGTACAAGACTTCGTTTGATGTTGATGGTGTCAGCGCTATCATATGTGGTATAACTTAGAATGCGCGTCGGAGAACGCTCCTGATAGACTTGACATCCGTCGGTATCAAGCTTCTTGCCCACTGGATTCATTTTAGTGGCAAAATCAGCCAGGCAGATGGAATATAGTGAAGCCGGCCCTTTCTCAGACAGCGTGGGGCAAATTATTCTCCCTGATTACGAATGCTCCGGGAATCTTCGAGAGCGCACTGAGAAAAATTCTGTTTGCGCCGAAAGCTCCCAATTTAGTTGCGATTTCAGAAAATATAGGCGGAAATAGGAGGCTTTTCCATTTTTTTTCCGGGCTTCCGATGGGCGAAGCAAGCCAAAAATCAACGATCCTGAATAAAGGTGCGAGGAATCTTTCTTCTTTTCGAACAGAAAACAAATTGTTTGTTCCGCACCCGGGAATCGACTGAAATCTGAGATCTCAAGCATCATTGGAAACCATCACGTTTATTGAATGAATGAATTTTGGGTCTGGAAAATGTGTTCCTTAAGATGTCGGCCCTGCTCGTCGATGCAAGCTCGCAGACGATCTCGAAAGTGTCGCATGACTCTTTGAGTCATGTCGAGTGGAATACGAGCGATTTCCTCACTTATCGCGTGTTTGAGAGCCTCCAACGAGCTTGGACGATTCTTGTAAACTTCAGCTTTGAGGTGACCCCACAAGAAGAAAACGCATGGATTCAGATCGGGAGATTGCGGAGGCCACATAATGTCCCCACGCAAAGGAAATGAGGCGCTCGGGGAACATTCCTCTCAAGCAATCGAGAGACAGTCTTGACGTATGGCAGGTGGCTCCGTCTTGTTGGAACCAAAGACTTGACGAGCCGATTTCCTCCCTCAACGGGGCTACTCTCGGTCCAATGAAGTCTTGAAGCATGGCACAATAGCGATCGGTGTTCACCGTAACTGTTCGACCGTTTTCTTCGAAAAAGTACGGCCCCCATATGCCGAAATTTTCGATGGCGCAAAAAACTGTCCCCTTTGGGCAGTGCAGCGGACGCTCGTGGAGGACGCGTGGATTATTTGTCGACCAGCGCCGATTATTCTGTGGATTCGCGGTGCCGTAAAGATGAAAATGAGCTTCGTCACTGCAGATCACAATTTCGGACGAAGGAATGCGCTCGAGCATAGTTTGGCAAGCAAGAACACGCTGGCTCCACGTATCGGGCTTCAACTCCTGTGCTCTTGCGGGCCGATACGGATGCATCCCAAGATCTTTGTGTAAGATTCTCCTCAAGGTTCTGGAGCTCAAATCCGTTGCTTGTGCAATTTTCCTCGCTGACCGTTTTGGTGATCGCTGCACAGCCGCTTTCACGTCAGAAACTTTGGTGGTTGTTCGCAGACGGCGCCCCTCCGTGCGTTTTTGAAGAGTTTCTCGAGCACTCGCGAGACTAAATAAAGACACCTGCTTGGAACCACGTTCAGTGTTCCCCCTGTTGCACTGATAGTTTATTCCCTTTATATACCCAAGCACCCGAGAGGGTGGAACAGCTATCCGGAAGTTGCGGAAGACTTAACGGTAATCAGTTCACTGGACAATGAAAGAACACTGGGAACAGTAAGACGAGAAAGTTATTCTCAGTGTGATTACCTAGACACGCTCTGATGATCACAGTGAATTGCTTCACGGAGCTGGCGGACATATGAGAATCTAAAATCTTCATTCCCCCTTGGCCGTCAGCGCAGGGAAGTCGAGGTTTACAATTTCATGAGCATTCATATGATCTGCAGCTCAGCAAATTGCAGCAACGGGTTTCTTGTTTCGAATTCTCGTGACAACAATGTCACGGGCATTGAGCCAGACATTCCAATGGATGTCAAGACTTCAATCTAGTAAGACTATCAATTCTGATCATAGCAACACTGTGAAGTCGCAAGTCTGAGGATAGACATTGCACTTTGAGAAGACGACATTGCTTCATAGACATAGACGTGCAAGACAGCTGATATATTTTCGGCAGAGCTGTCTCAGATGGGATTTTTGAGACTTTGGTATGTCTCGACGTGAACGTACACATTGATAATCAACATTTCATGAATTTTCCGATCTCCCAGCTATTGGGGGAGAGATCTCTGATTGGTTTAAAAGGAGGGGTTCCTTCATTGCACAAACATTCGGTGGAGAGTCTTTGTACTGCTGTTCTCAAAACTTCCGTCCCATCATGCAGTGGAGATTCCCCTCTGTATCTCGAGCCAGCTTCGCAGACAAGGAGAGGCGACGAAGGGCCATGTTGAGTTGGATGGAGGATCTCGTGGAAACTCCCATCTGCGGGGAACGACACCGGTGTCCAGATGGACAGTCGAGACCAAGGGACGAAGTGAAACGCAGAAGACTGGATGCCCGAAGCCGGACCTCTCGACGCGATCACCTGTTCAGACGTCGGGCGCCTCCTGCGAGGGCCACGAGAAAAAGGGGGTTCTCGAAGACAGTACCGCCCAGGAGACAGGGAGCCGAGCAACAACAACCGGTGGTTCCGGACTCCAGTGGCCTGCCGACCAATACCGCGGAGGCCATTTGGAGGGAGGCACTCACGCGGTGCCTCCCACCAAGCGCAGAGTCCAGCCTGGTGGACCAGGCTTCGTCACGACGTTGGGGATGTCTGGAAAAATGTGACGACTGGCCTGGAAGCAAGTTGGTGCTTTACTTGCCGCTGATGGTCATCGCGGTTCTAATCTTCGTGGTCATCATAGGCGTGATCACCTGGAGTACGGGTAAGTTGCTTCCACCGATTCAAAGCTCCTGTTATACCATAGATCGATCTGAGTGAGCTGTGCCGGTCCTTCTCTCTCGTTCACATGAATGATTGATTTCAGGTGAATCTTCGACTCTCGAGGAGGGATCACCTTTCGTGTTAGGAGAGGAGGCAGTAGTCAGCCTGAGGGGCTATCAATGCTCCACCGTGAGCTCTCAGAGGATTTGCTGGAATCTGAGGCACGGGAGGTGCGTCTTGGCAAAGACCACCCAGCACATCGGATCGACAGGACGGGTCAGAAGGGTGACCCTGGTGCGGGGTACCGCAATTTTGGAGGCGGCGAAACAGGTGTTTAACGGAGCCTGCATGATTGCGGACGTTTTTGAACTGCTGTGAATAAGCTGTATATATTTATGTATAAATTGATAAAGAAAATCATGCCCTTTACAATCGTGAGTTCTTAGTCATTGTCTGCACGCCGGCGTTGGATGTTATGGTACAGAGATTCATGTTTTGGCGTTTGTAGCGCGAAAGAAAGAAAACAGTTTTCAAGACACGCAGTTGCGGTCTCGATTTCAAGCTTTCGGTCTCTTAGGAGTGAGAGTGCTACTGTCGTGATTTTCCAATCGCATGAGGAACCGATAGATCACTTATCCATTCTACTTCTGGCCATGGAGGGTGCGGAGTCAAGCGGCGAGTCCCGGTGGAAGGCTCTTGTGCGGTTCACACGGAGGATGCGAGTTGCAGCTGTATTGCGCGCATTCACAGCGATTTTGCTGTTACTGGCATCAGCAATCGGTGAGAAGTGCTTTCCAATCGGTATTGGCAGAATATTCAAATGACGTCACTAATCTTGTTAATCATCTCAGCTTACAAGGTGATCGTCAGTGTGGAAGGCGCTCATGGGCAGCAACCCACTTCAGTCATGATGAACCCAGCGGTGTCAGGCAATCAGGTCGAGATTGTCAATGACACGAAAATCGCTGGATCCACTGCTGCCCCTGCAACCGGCTCGGAGACCGAATCCCCACAAGATGATTCAGCTTTCACCGTTAGTTCAGAAGCTTGGGACTCGCCGCCAGAGTTGCTGACTCCAACCGAGGGAATCACCACGGAGACGCCCACGTTGGTCACGGTGGGCAGTCCGGTTTCAACTCCAGCATCGATCAATTTCGCTACGTCTAGGAGTGACTCACCATCTAGGCGTTTGGTTCCGGACGGAAGCACTACAGTGTCAGATGTAGCACTTCGATCACACAGTGTATGGACGTCACTGACGCCAGCACGTCCGGTGTTTCAAAGGTCAATAACAACTACGCCACAGCCCACAATCACTCCACGACCTTCAATTGTTTCAACGGTTCCAACTCCGACGTCTAGCTCAACTTCTGCTCCTCCTCCAACTCCCGTGACAACTCCACGTCCAACGCCGAAAACAACTCAGCGTCCAACGTTCAAGACAACACAACGTCCCAGCTCTACAACTACTTCACCCCCTATAACCACCAGGAAGCCCAGCGCTGCCCCGACTCAACGAGCAGCACCTGCGAGCACCACAGAAAATATTCTCGGCGGCGCATCCAAGAAGAAAGCAGCCGACTTGTATCCAACGGAAAATATGGCTGAGAATGTGACAACAGTTTCGAGTCGAGCAGCGGAGATCGGAAACCCGACAACAAAGAAAAGCAAACCCGATACTCGGATTTCACCGAGTACTCCAGCATCGGAGGCGGCCCGGAAAAGTGTGCCGCGAATACAGATCAACATGAAGAGGTTTCGCTGCACGCTCTTGGAACAAGTGAAGCTGTGTGTGCTGGCCCGTAACAAGCAATGCGTTGTTTATGGGGCACACCAAGCTATCCCGAGACAAGCAGAGGTCTCTGAGCTTACTGGCTCGCACAGGTGGGCGACGCCACGAGACACGAGCGCTATTGAGCGCCAATGCTCCAATTTTACAGTATATTCAACCCAATAAAGTTTTCTGACAGTTTGGCTACGAAAGCGATTAGGTGCGTTTATTATCTTTGGGATAAGAGCCTTTGGGGTATGGACATTGAGTATCGTGATAGGGAGCGTGAGAGGCTTAGATATCCACAGTAGTGGACTGGTAGGGGCCTGACGATGACGGAGGCGGCGAGTCCGGGATATGCTCGTAGCCGCTAGCTGATCTCGAGTTTCGGCAGCGTCGTAGCGCTGCTGCTCCGATCGCCATGATCACCATGGTCGCCGTGATAGAATAGGCAACCAACCCCCAGACCAGTTTTGGGAGCTTTGACGGAGTCGGTCCAGGTCGAGGTGTCGGTGGTGCGAGGTGCTTCTTGAAGTCTGGCCAGATCTTTTCACCACCTATCGGGGGCAGGTCGATCCGAAGACAGACCACCCGCCTCGAGGATCGTCCTTCGCACTGATTCTCGTACTCCATGCAGTTCACTGGGAACTGCGTGGGTGAGACTTCCTCAATTGTGCAGGATCGGTTCTCGAAGCCGCAGTCGTTCGAGCAATCTCGGTCGTAGTCGAAGTAGCCGAACGACAAGGTGGCCAGACTAATCAGTAGCATCACTCTTGTCACCATCGTTGCGAACGAGAAAGCCTGCAATTCGGAGGAGGCCTTCTAGTTTGGCTGAATCTAGAATTTTGGTCAGGCAATCTGCTGCATTCTTTTCAGATTCACAATAATCGATGGTAACTTCACCACTGAGCACTTGTTCTCTTACGAAAAACTGTCTAACCTGGATGTGCTTGGCTTTGCGGGTATTGTTCTCTGAAGTGATCAACCGCAATGTAGCCTGGTTGTCGACTTTCAACGATGGCGTCACTCGAACGTTCAGTTCGGAAAGTAAGCGAGCCGTCCAGAGCGCGGACTTACAAGTCTCGGATGCCGCGAAAAGTTCCGCCTCCATGGAAGAGACGGTGACGCTGGCTTGCCTCTGACTGGTCCAGCCAACCACCCCTCCGCTGAACTGGATGAGGGAACCGGTGGTGCTCCTTCTGGTCAGCTCACAGCCAGAATAGTCGCTGTCAGAGAAACAAATGAGCTGTTGGTCGCCGCCACCGGTGTAAATGAGCCCATGATGACTGGTGCCTTTGAGATATCTCAAAACCCGCTGTGCCTGCTTCCATAGTGCTTTCGTCGGGCGGTCAAGATACCTTGACAAGAAGCCGACCGAAAATGCAATGTCCACCCTGGTGGCGATTGCCAGATACATGAGGCCACCAACGATGGAGCGATAAGGGAGAGAGGGGTCGACCTGTCCTTCGCATGCGCTCTTGGCGTTTGATTCTAGCGGAGTGATCGCTGTTTTACAATTTTCCATGTCAAAACGTTTGAGAAGGTCAGAAATGTACTTGGACTGGTCGACCCTTATCTCCTGCCTGTCCTCTGAGACAGAGATGTGCAGACCTAGATAGTGCTTGAGTGGAGCGGATGTGTACTCAAAGGTCTTACCAAGTTCTCTCAGGAAGTTCTGTGCATCTTCCTCTCGGGTGGCGGCAAGCAAACCGTCGTCTACGTAGATAGTGATGTACAAACTATCTTTACCGTTTCGATAGAAAAGGCACGGGTCATGGAAACTCTGTTCCAGGCCGATCTGAAGTAAGCAGGCTTTTAATTTTAGATTGAACTCTCTTGGAGCCTGCTTGAGGCCGTAGCAAGCCTTCAGCAGCTTGCACACTCTGCCCGTGCCGTCCTCGAACCCCGGAGGTTGCGGGGTGTAGATCTCTTCTTTAAGGTCTGAGTGGAGAAAAGCCGTAGCCACATCAAACTGGTAGAGGTGCATTGCCTTTTGAGCTGCGACTGCGAGAACAAGGCGAATCGTATCGAAGCGCGCAGTCGGGGAAAACAGCTCGAAAAATCTCTTCCGTAAACTTGGGAGCACCCCTTGATTACCCACCTGGCTTTTCTCCGGATGACCTCTCCTTTTTCATTCTGCTTCTCCTTGAAGAGCCACATATTTCCTATAGTGCTTTTCCCTTTCGGGAGTGTCGTAAGAGTCCATACATTGTGGTGAACAAGTGAGGCGTACTCAGCCGCCATGGCCTTTAGCCAGTCGTCTCTGAAAGGTGAACTATACACTTCATCAATTGACATCGGCGCGTCCGCCGGATTACCTACTCCATTGCTAGCATTTACATACAACGACGTCGGTGCTTCGGTCAACCCGGCCTGATACCTCTCTGGCGGCTTTAATGTTGACCGGTCTCTTAGCCTCATTCTTCCTGCCGTTCTTAAGTTGTTCGTCGGTTCTGTGCGAGGCACTGCTGCAGCATCTGGACGCGAGGAGGGTCCAGGCATCTGCTCATCTGGCACAGAACTGCTCCGCTCGACTGGCTGTGTCGGCGGGGCTGCTGCTGCTGGTTGCTCCACATCGTCATCGCTCTGTGACGTCACGGCATCAGCAGGCGGGGATTCCTCTTCTCTGACTGGCTCATCGGCTGACGGATTTTCACTTTCTTGCTGGGAACTTTCTAGTGGACCTAATTTATCGACATGCACATCTTTTGTGACTATAATCTTAGTAGTCCCGGGCAGCCAAACTCTATATGATAGTCCGTCTTCCTCTAGACCGCAGATCCGTCCCGGAATGCCTCTAGCTTCCAATTTCTTTCTTTTGGGGTCTCGATTATAGGCGTGGCAGTGAGTTCCGAACGGCTGAATCTTTTTGATGAATGGGGGTTTCCCGAAGATAATCTCGAATGGAGTCTTATTATGTTTCTCATTGATTTTAGCGCAATTGAGCACATGGGCAGCGAAGTAGACTCCTTCGGCCCAGAGGCCTTTAGGGAGTCCGCTATCGATTAACATGGCTCTCGTTAGATTCAATAACGTGCGGTTAAGCCGCTCAGAAATTCCATTCAGTTGAGGTCGATATCTTGGGCTGTAGCTTATTTGAATTCCTTGACTGTTCATCAAATCCTTTACTCTGTAGTTCGTGAACTCAGTGCCTTCGTCAGAATGGAAATGATAGACCTTGTGACCAGTTTGGGTGTTGAACCACCTGAGAAAAGATTCTATGCGATCGGGGACCTGATCCTTGGTCTGCACAAAATAGACTTTACGGAATTTTGAATACTCGTCGGTCAGAGTGAGGAAATAGTGGGCACCTCCGTAGGAGGGATCGTTAACAGCGCATGTGTCTGAACATATCCAGCCGGGCCTCACAGCTCCGGCGCCAGCGGGCTTTGCTCTATTCCTAGATCTAGGTAGTTTTCCTTGAACGCATGAATCACATTGTACAAAGTCATCTATGAACTTGAGTCCCTTGTTCAGCAGCAGCTTCTTGATATCTACGGCATTAAGGTGAGCGAGCGCCTTGTGCGTCTCCAGCAGACTCACCGTATTGACTAGCCCGGCTGCACATGCTTCCAGTGGTTCGGTGGCTTGAAAGACATACAACCCGTTGCACCGTTCAGCGCAAATTTGTACGTTGTTCTTGATCAAACTAATTGAGTCCCTATAGACACGGACTTCGAATCCATCATCCATAAGCTTAGACACTGAGACTAGATTTCGACGTAGGCGTGGAACCAAAAGTACGTCTTTGAGCTCAATTGTGGTTGGTCGATCATTAGAGCTCACAGTGATCACAGCGGTCCCAGTGCCCAGTGCACTAAGGGCACGAGAACCACCGAGTCTCACTTCTCTAGTCTGATGGTAGGGTTGAAAGTCTACCAGCCAGTTCTTATTATGTGTCATGGTATGGGTCGTGCCAGAGTCAACAACAAATTCCTCACCTAAGGTTGTGGAGTGGGTTTCCGCTGGATGGAGTTCAACGTTGAAGGCCTCCACGATGTTGGCCTGCGGTGGGAAGCGGCGGCTAGACCGTTGTTGTCTTCGGTTGTTGTTTCCTCGCTGCCTGTTGGCGTTGTTGTTGGTGTTCCGGCGTGGGGCGCGACAGTGTGCTTGAATGTGGCCTCGTCGGTTACAGTTGTAGCAGATCACATCCGTTGTTCTGGAAGTGACTTGTCGCTGGTGGAAGCGATTCGGGAATGATCTTCCCCCGAAGCGACGACGGCTAGGCATGTTTGCTCTCGTAAACATGGCGGTCGCCTCAGAAGTGTCATTCGAACTTCGACGGAGGGCTTCAGCTTCGATGAGCTCGGAGAGAGTGTCGTAATGCTTCTCCGTGTCAGCACGTACCGCCCATGCTTGGCGGAAGGGTTCCCACGAGGATGGTAGAGCTTCCAGGAGTCTTGTACACTGGAGGTCGTTGTCCATCTTGAATCCTGCTTGGTTCATCTCGTATAGGATCTTCTGGTAGACGAGCAGATTCTGTTGGACCGTTGCTCCCTGTTGGTATCGGTAGCGCAGGAACTTGGCCATGGCAAGGTTCTTCTTGGTGCCATCGGTGTGGTGGAATCGTTCTTTGATGCGACGCCAGATCTCTTGGGCGTCGATGTCTTCAGCTGAGTCAAGGAACATCGCGACAGCGAGGTCCGGATGAATTGACTTCATTAGGATGTATTTTCCAGACCGATTGCCCTTGATGTAACGAGCTTTCTGTTCCTTGCCCGCTGGAGTGTCCGCGGTGTCCGGGTCCGGGGGATGTAGTCGTCCACTAACAACCTCCCAGGCCCAGGCCTCACCGCTAAGAACCGATGGTATGATGGTACGCCACGGGATATAATTCTTCCCGTCTGGTGCCAGCATGATGGAGCTGGAGGCGCGGCCACGGGATCCGCCGGAGGAGGATTCGTCCATTTTTGGCGGGTCGATGTCGTCTTCTTCACCCAGGTGTATGTATCCAGAGGGGGAGTCACGATTTGGATTCGGCATAACCACTTAGCTCAGAATCTCAATCGAACTTGTAGTGCACTACACTTGTAAGGAGCTTCTCGTGACTGATAACGTTGAAGAGTTTCTCGAGCACTGGCGAGACTAAATAAAGACACCTGCTTGGAACCACGTTCAGTGTTCCCCCTGTTGCACTGATAGTTTATTCCCTTTATATACCCAAGCACCCGAGAGGGTGGAACAGCTATCCGGAAGTTGCGGAAGACTTAACGGTAATCAGTTCACTGGACAATGAAAGAACACTGGGAACAGTAAGACGAGAAAGTTATTCTCAGTGTGATTACCTAGACACGCTCTGATGATCACAGTGAATTGCTTCACGGAGCTGGCGGACATATGAGAATCTAAAATCTTCAGTTTTGGCCTTCCAGTGGAACCAGAGCTTTCGAACTTGCTGACCCACGAATGGATTGTCTTGCTGTGAGGAACTGGTGCGTGCCGATCGAGATTGAAACGTGTCCGGAAAGCGCGCTGCACGTTGATAACAGAATAGATCGGATCATCTCCGCCACCACGAAAGCCCTCTGCACCGGAGTCCAAATCATGCTTCTAGCAAAGTTTGAGACTCACTGACGATGTGCTCCCTGATGCGGACGCTCTTCCACATCGACATAGTCCAACAATGTTGTCGAAGAGACTTTCCAAGCCCAAGAAATTCGACCCTCAAAGAGATTGGATTTCGTCCGCGAATCCGATTCAGATTCAAATCTCAGCCTATCCTTCAGCGCGATCAATTTTTCCTGTTCAAAATTCAGTTGTCTACAGCCCCGGAGAAGATTGCTCATCGTGCCCATTACAGATTCGTGGATTCTGCCCTACTTCGCCTATGGGAATCCCGAGAAGATTTTTTTTCGCCTATATTTTCTGAAATCGCAACAAAATTGGGACCTTTTGGCGCAAACAGAATTTTTCTCAGAGCGCTCACGAAGGTTTGCCGAACCGGGACTGTGGCAGCGATGTAAATAAAATCGCGGCTTGCCTTGGACATGGGTTGAGAAGGAAGATACCAAGCAGCTTCTTGTGGTGTCATTTCAACAAAATCCAACATGCGTAGGCTTAGTCGTTTCAGCGGCATCGTGAAATCTTCGACCGGGTAATCCGTCTGAAGATTTTCGAGTAGCTCATGAATAGAGCTTGGAAGTTCAAGCATTATAAGCAAAATGCTTATTTCGCTTATAAATGCTTATTTCGCCTATAAATGCTTATTTCGCTTATGAATGCTTATTTCGCTTATGAATGCGTATTTTGCTTATAAATGCCAATTTTGCATATGGGGATCGTGTTGCCCTGCAGAGCTTCTTTTGCTTATTTCGCCTATAAATGCTTATTTTGCTTATAAATGCCTATTTTGCTCATATAAATGCGTATTTTGCTTATGAATGCCAATTTTGTATATGAGTGATCGTGCTGCCCTGCAGAGCTTATTTTGCTTATTTGAGGGCTTATTTCGCTTATTTGAGAGCTTATTTTGCCTGCTTATTTTGCTTATTTTGCCTGCTTATTTTGCTTATTTTTAATGCTTAAACTTCCAAGCTCTACTCATGAAGGTTTGATAAGCCGCGGTTAGTTTTGTTCATATATTCGACCACATAAGCTGCTCAAGAATATTCGTCGAGGATGAATTGAAAGTCCGTATTGGCTTCCAGGACGTTAGATATCCAAGTGTTGAAAGTGTTTACAAAGCATAAGGATAGTTCACGCTTGAACAGAACAGTAGGCCGTTTGATGCATGCACGAATGATGTTCAGGTCAGCATCATAGGTCACTGCAAACTCGCGTCAGAAGTGATCGATGCTTTGGAATGCTTGAAGAGAGAGCGCTTTCTCCATTATCAATCCTTCTTGTCGGCGCAAGCGTCGTATTTGCATAAACGGAATACAGGACTGATGAGACGTGTTGTGATGGCGTTCAATGGGGGCAGATTTTCTTGTTTTGGTGGGTAACGGAATCCATTACAGGCTGCCATAAGTGGAATACACCCCTTTCTGATGTTGTTCCGGCAAGTGCTACAAAGGAGAGCATTCTCGAACGGAACAAGTATTTCCTGCAGAATGTGCCGATGAGTTTCATTGGAGGGGTCGAACGTCGCAAGTGAACCACAAACGTTCACAGACGGAGCGAGACGCTCCGTAATCTTGATCGAGCAAGTTTTCGGTGAACAATTGCGTTGCCTCAGTGTATATTCTTGACCTGTCACATGTCGACAACGATGCGATTTCAATTCCAGGAGAAGTAGAAGCTTGTTGTTAAAGTCTGTAACGGTGGCAACGTTTAGCGTTTCGAGCTTGTGTAGTTTTCGATGACTTATTGTTAGATGCAGCACATTCATCCGTGGAAGTTGACAGGGTTGGCAATGCAAGGCTCCTCATCTGTTTTTGCTTCAGTCGATATTCCTTGCAACGTATACCGTTTCCAGTCTGTGTTGTTTCAGATGATGTCGACGCGGCACATTCATTCAGAGGAGTTGACTCGTTAGCAATGAAGGGCTCTTCTCACATTTCTTTTTCTGCCGATATCTTTCGCAACGTAGAGCATTAGCTGTCAATGGTGTGCTCGATGAATCAATCTCGAGCTGATGCCGACGAAGTTGATGGTCCTAGCGATGTTTTTGCTTTTTTCGCGATCGAGAACTAAAATGATATGGTTGGTGTTATCGAGTGCAATGACATGCGCGGTGGGTCTCTTTGAGATATCGGAAACCCTCCGGTGGCTGATTATTTCACGAGAAGGAAGACTGCTAATGAGAACAGGGTAACTTTTCGTAAATATCTTGCTTGGGGACATGATCATCTTCGTCGGAAATTTCGTACAGATTCCGCTTCCGAGGGCTTGTTGGGTTCCGGGACGAATTATCAGAGGAATCCTCGACGGTTTTTAGTCGTCAGAAAGTATTTATAGACAATTTTCAGCTGGTCAGTAGTTTTAAGTAATCGATTGCGATCGATCCTGATTCGTTGCCGACTCGAGCGCGTTCTGATGTCGTTTCACAACCTGAAGATTGTCTCTGACCATTGGATTGCAGTCTTCGGGCTTCGATGAGCCCCGCAACCTCCTTGACCAACTGGTCCGCTGCCCGGCCCCATACGCCCGAGGACTCTATGGAGAACGGCACGAATATGTGGGTATCCGAGAGATGGGCGTACTTCCGGGTTTTTGGGGCTTCGGATTTGGCGGCTACAAAGCCCGAGCCCTTGCGGGCCTCGTGGCGATGAGAGACACAGTAGGTGTCTGGGACTGTTACGTCGAATGTCAACGGTTTCCCATTGCGGGAGTCTTCGGGAGGAAACGTTCATGAAGATATCGTCGATTGAATATCAAATTGAAGTAACGGGCAGGCAGGCGAGCGAACGAGCTTACCATTCGTCGAATCCACTAGCGCAAGAGAGTGAATGGCACGGAAAATCGTTGTAAACGAAGTTCCCACGGGAAAGAGTTGGAAAAAAAGATCCATCTTTGTGATAACAGTGATAATTGTGAATAGCACGAAGAACCGTTGTGAACAGAGCTCCAACGGGGGAAGAGATGAAGGAAACTCGAATTTCGTCTGTCGCGATGATATGCCAACAAAGAAACCCTGCGCTGCCGGCGGCGCATCTGCTAAGCTGCCAGGCGACCTGGGGTCTCAAGTATCTTGTTTTGAGATGCGAGTACTGTGCTCGGAATTTGGGAAACACAACGATAGATTCATTGTTGGACTCCAGTTCTGCTGCCGGATGTAATTCTATCAGTGCCGGATGCTCAGAATGTGAGTGCTGGATGTGCTTACTGTCCTTGGAATTTGAAAAACATAGCGATGGATGCGTCGCTGGACACTTATTTCGCCGTAAATTTTCCATGATTTTGACTAACCGCAGGAATCGCGGTGATGTTCGATCTTCATTTGCTTGGCTGAACAGTGCCCGGCAGCAGAAGCTCGGCTCACAATCAGTCCAGCTGCGACGCGGGGAGACGTTCAGCATCGCAAGAGATACTGTGGCTTTGGACTTCATGTTTCTGATTTCCGGTCGCGAAGCTTCGGGAACTCTCAAAACATGCAACGAAGTGAGACGAAGTCGAGAGCTACAATTCGAATTGCGTGGTTGACAGTGAGGTTTTGGATAGACATCATGCGATTCAGAGTCATCCCGGGATCCGAAACGGAATTCGAGTGCCAAAACGGGACAGTGTTGAGATGACGGTCGCCGATGAGACGGGTGAGGTCCGTGTTGTGGCTTTCGTTGAAGTTTGCGCCGGAATTCTTGAGAAGTGTGAAGTGTGCGTTCAGAAGCTAATAACGCAGAATGTTCCACTGACTGACAAGGGAGGTACCAGAACTGTTACAAACCGATTCGGTCGAGCGAGAGCGGATCTTGTTGGTCCCACCGAGAGATGAAAAACGGCGGGTGAGCTCCGTCCTGGTGGGCTCCTGTTTCCGAGTAATGGCAACCTCGAAAATCGGGGTTTTAAGGTTCTTGGATTCATTCGCCCGCTGAAATCAGTCATAGAATCCGCTCCGTTTTTCATTCGCTCCGAAATGACGTAAGATCGAACTCTCCAGCTCGTCCTGATCATATCCTAGGGCCGTTTGAAGTTGGAAGATGAAAAATCGGGATTCCGCTGCAGAAATCGCCGAGTTAACTACAGAACCACTTCAGAAAATGTCGCATCAAGCAAGAGGTTCTCCATAGAATCGGAGGTCAAGGGGTCCTGCGTGTAGATATCAATCGCGTATGACGAGGAATATGGCAATCGGAGCGAGTGTACCAGGCACACAGAGATCAGAAGGACAGCTCAAGCATCCCATGAGAAGGACGCGATTCTCGTTCATTCCTCTCACAAACAGTGCGATGAGAAGACGGCGGTATTACGCCGTGGCGCGCCGAAGCGAGCTCCGCCGCTATTCCTTTTGCGCCCGCCGCCGCCGTCGAAAAACTCCACGGCGCACAGCTCTAGTTTAAGACTCCGTTGTCTATCAATGTGCCTGTGTCTGCTACGCATGCATTGCCACTGCCGCGCGCCAACAAGGTCAATTACTGTTTCAAATATTGTTTAGCGAATTATTCGAATCATGGCGATTAGACTTGAAACTGTATTGGTGTTGCTTCAAGAAAAACTCGCTTCGTTGAATTTAAACCCAAACTTGGCGAACAATGCGCGGCCCATCGAACGGCAAGTTGTAGCTGATCTCTACAAAACCATCCAGAAAATGGACAAGCAAGACTACCTGGAAGTGAACGAAAGCGATGAGTTATGCGACGCATCGTGTCAGAGTGAAGATTTTGATCCCGTAGTCGAAGAAGTTGAGGATCACAGCCAGGAGGAATTCTCAAGGGAGTACATCGACAACGTTCTGGCGTTTGTGGACGCTCACCCGGGTTATAAATTCCCTTCGATACAAAACCGCTTTCCTAGAATCAAGTACTGTTTTTATCTTGATAGATTCAGAGAGTATCAGCAACGGCTGGGGACCCAGCGAGAGAAGTTCCGCGAGCTATCAAAGTTTTGCAAGGAAACGTTCGACACCGCACGTGCATCTGGTTGTATCGTCCACGATCGTACTTTGAAAATGTGGGCGTTGCAGAAAGCTCGGGAGTTGCAATTGTCAGGATTCAAGGCGAGTCACTCATGGATTGCCAGATTCAAGACTGCTCGAAGATCCAAGACATCGAATCAGATCGCGAAAAATATTCCGTTTCGTAACGTACAGAAATTGGAGACGTCGAGAAGAAATCGAGAATGCTGCGGCGGAGATGATTGTCGAGCACATGGATTTGATCCACGGAAACTTCGATCCGATTGAGATATTCAACACCGACCAATCTGGTTTCAACTAGGTACATTGTGCACACGAATCGGACTCTATCACATGTCGGGGAACGTAACACTTTCGTACGAGTACAAGCGACGGGACCCTTGACTCATAGTTACACCATTCAGCCATTGCCTAATATGAATGGTCAGTTTGTCGGTAAGCTGTACATCAACTTGAAAGAGATCGATGGCGTGTTCGGGCCACAAGTTGCCGCTACCATGCCGCGGTATCCTAACCTGTATGTAACCTGTTCCAAATCCGGCAAGCTGACGAGAAATTTGGCTTCCGAATGGGTGCAGAACGTGTTCGGAGAAGCCCTGAACCACTTGCACGATAACAAAGCCGTCGTGTACGTAGACTCTTGGGGCGGACATAAAGATGAGTCCCTCTACTCGATCCCAAACAATGGAAAGACCACCAATGGAAAGACCGAGCATTGTCTACTCTACAACTTCCGCATCGAGCAACGGGCAGATATTCTTCGGATGCACTCACTCATTTACAATCAGTTCAAGCATCCGGAGTTCAGACCCATGTGGCTGTGTGGTTGGCGACTAGCTGGCTTCGATGTACCCGAGATCGAGTTTCCGAGTCTAGCTGAAATGCTGTTCTATTTCGTCGGGGATTGTTCAACCCCAGCATGCATCCTCATGCCTTTCATCCGATGTTTGTATTGCGCAAAAGTTTTATGTGCGGAATGCTTCTACTTAAGATATCATGTCTGTAACGATATACAATGAATAATAATCTATTACTTCTGTACGATGCCATCAAAAAGTACGCCTAATAATTCTTCCTAGATTCTCATCGCCATTTTTCTTGCAGCGATACTCTACGAGAGTATGCGAACAACCATTTGAAACATTTTCTGAAGTGGTTGTGGAGTTAACTCGGCGATTTCTGCGGCGGAATCCCGATTTTTCATCTTCCAACTTCAAACGGCCCTAGGATATGATCAGGACGAGCTGGAGAGTTCGATCTTACGTCATTTCGGAGCGAATGAAAATACGTACAAAATGACGCAAAATTCAGCCCTCTAGCTCGTCCCGATGCGAATCTATGGCTGATTTCAGCGGGCGAATGAATCCAAGAACCTTAATACCCCGATTTTCGAGGTTGCCATTACTCGGAAACAGGAGCCCACCAGGACGGAGCTCACCCGCCGTTTTTGATCTCTCGGTGGGACCAACAAGATCCGCTCTCGCTCGACCGAATCGGTTTGTATCAGTTCTGGTACCTCCCTTGTAAGAACTAATTGAATGTTTTCAAGTATGGATGTCGAACAAACAATTCAATATTCAACCGCATCACTGAAGAGGGAAAAATACTTCGGGGACACTGCACATCTTGTACGAGCCCCCTCCCTCGAGGCATTCCTGGATCCGCCCCTGGTTCAACTCATCCTTCCTACAATGGGGAAGTTCCCCCTTGGTCATGTGGTTGTTTTGCGCGGCGTTTTTCCCAATCAGTTCACTCCCGCAAGATGCGAGAGCCATGCGGTTGCATGAAACTCAGGACTTGATCCAGATTCGACGAAAATCCGACATTCCGAAGTCAGAGGGATAGGGGAGAGGGCGATTGCCCCGTCTACATAGACTGGCTCATGGCTTTAAGACGCAACAACCGCTTCTAGATATCATCGCTCGCACCAGGTTTCGGAGCTTGTCATCGTGGACTTCCATAGCTGCCGGCAAGTGGTGCGAAACTCAGCCGAAACTCAAACCGTTTGAGCCCGACTAAACTGAAACATCGAGGTCGACTTTGCCTCAAGATTTCTCCGATTCAACAGGCACATACTTTGAGACCGTGTTTTTTTTTGACGGGCAGCCACCGACCAACTAGAAATGTCGACGGGCCTTTCCCGTGCAGTCTCTTATTGACGTATGGATTGACGGGCTTAGGACAATCGAAAATCAGACGGACATGTCCTTTATTGGATGAATGCGGTATTTTCCGCTCGATAGTGTTCGCAACAAATGCTTATCATCACTGCTGACGGTCTCGCGATGTCATATTCGATTCGGTCCGAATCGATTTTTTAATTGTGAGATTGAGGCGAGTTCGAGGGACGCAGACTACACAACGCTGGGGAAAATTGTCAATAACAGCAAATTCAGTGATATATTGTTTAACAGATTCGAGTCGAAGGTGCGCTCACAAATGTGATTTCGACCCGAAGTGAAGGCCGAATCGTAAAAAGTAAACATTTCCATCCCGCGGAGAGCCACGAGGGACCTTCGAAATGCTGTGCTTCAATGTCAAAATACCTCGGAATAAAGCGACGGATACATATGTTCAACGAGCACATACCCAACTTAACAGAACGTAACTATTTGCGCAGATAACGAGACTCACAGACAACGAACTCGGCGAACAGTGGCTGTGACCTAGTTGGAGCCACGATATTTCGGAGAGTCAGCAGCAGAACTCTGCTCAAGAGCATCTGCTTGGATACTCAGTAGTTCCTGCCCAACAACATGCGATAGTATTTCTTACCTCAAGCATTCGCGCAGCATCAATCTCCAATCTCATGGTTAATCACCGACGAACTTCAGCGGCATCGCGTGATAACGGATCGTTGCCGTTGGAGGGGAAGCCGATCGTAATCTGCGACATGTTTGCGGATTTCGGCTCATAGGCCGTTTGATTCACAGGGTTGCGAAGCATTCGATAGTTTCTTCGATCACTATGGCGTTCCTCAATGCCCAGTGGCCTGGTTTCCGAGAGTGTTTGCGAGACGGATCGTTCGAATGGACGGAAAAAGGGTACGTTATCAGAGCAGTTTGTTATCTGTGACATGCGCTATCTGCCAAGTTCGCCATCTGATATGGCGGAAAATCGGGCCCCCATCTGCGGGATTCCAGGGTAATTCGGTGCTGGCTCGTTGGGCCCGCAAGCGAGAGAACCCCGGCAACAAGTGGTGGCATTGAGCAACAGGAGTTGAGGCGTGGCGCGGACTTAAACTTGCTCGGGCGTCCTTGTTTCTCCAGTATCTCTTCAGAGCTCTCCGAACTCCCACTACTCTCTGAGAACCTTGGGTGCTCGAAAGTATATGTATGTCAAGAGTCAAGGGAGCAACAGAGTCACGGGAGAAGCGAGAACGCTAGATCGACGGTTTCCTCTACTCTGACTCACGTTGGTCTCTACTTGTACCGCGGGAACGGTTCTTGGGAGCGCCATTCCACTAGTGTTCGCCTGAGTTCTCTCGGAGAGCGCCAAACAAACCAAAACCAAGTTACTCACATAGCGTACCGTCAGCTATGACGGATGTCACTCTTCTTCTAACGGAGGAATCTGTTTTATGGCTCGCTCCAAGCCGACGCGAGTTCTTGGTGTATTCTGTTCTTTCCTGTGTTGTCTTGGATGCATTCCAAAACTGTCACAATTCTTACGGGATTTGTAAGGGGAGGAGAGTCACACGGGTTTGGCGCATGTTCCCGATCTGATTCGTTCTTGGATTCATTCCAGTGTTTTCCTGTGATTTTTTTCCACCACTCCAACACAGTACCGCAGAGAATGAGGAATCCGCATAACATCATCAGAGGCATCAGTTCACCAAACTTCCTGAGATCGAATAACGCTTCCTCCTCGTGAAAACTCAGATATTTGCTCCAGTCTGTTTGATTCCATCCATAAGTTTCACGAATGAGTACCAGGGCAACGGAGTCGACAAGACCAAAGTCCACGTCTTTTCGCTGCCGGGTATTCCGTCTGAACATCTCCGGACCGATGAAGCCGTGTTGCAGGAGCCGCTCGAAAGTCTTGCTCGTACGCGTGAGAACCAAAATTAATTGAAATGACTTCGGACGCATACCTACTCGTAAAATCCTTGGCTTCCGCTGTAGATGGCAACCCTTCGAAACTATGAAGTTTGGATACTGGTCGAGCCGGAGCAAGTGTCGTCGTAGCGGTCCCTTGCATTCTTTCTTAGCTTTTTCGGATAAACGACAATAATAATTGTAATGTTCTTTATCGATTTGCTGCGATGAGAACATGGTGTCGCAAATGTTAGAAAGCTCGCAGTCCACAGCATCATTAGGTTTGTCCTCACTCGCTCTGTTTAAGAAGTAAGACATGACAGTGTTCGAATAAATTGCTGAGAGTATGAATGTCATCGAAACCATGGTGCAAGCAATGATCAGCACTGAATATCTTTTGCAATTCGCTTCGATGGCTCCGACAGAAAGGAAAGATAGAATCATCTGACGGATTTTTAGTGAAATCGGTTGCGGTTGGATCCACTTGAACGAAATGGCCATGAGCAGTCCGCTCAGAGTTGTCACTATCCAAACGTCCGGACCGAAAGGTTTCAGCAGAGTGTAGACGTCCGTTGGCGTACGCAAAATCAGGGAATGGCACTCGATGGATTTGGAGCACGAGGAATATATGGTTTCCATGTGTTTATCGTAAGACTTTCTGACAACACCGGGGAAAGCGGCCTCATATGTGAGTGAGAACTTTGTTTGATTGCAGGAGATCGACAGAGTCAACCGCTGATAGCCGACATAGGAATAGAGAACACGCTCGGCGAGAACGCTGGATGTGTGGCAATCGAGCTCTGAAGCCCCGCAAGATTCCGAAGGTTCTCTCGGCCAGACTGTCAACAATTGATCGTACGTCTGAGCGCAATAGAGCGCAGGGGCTCTCCGGGGCAACCAGACATAAGAGGAACCGCTTGACGTCAGATAAGGACTGGATACGACGAGAAATCGCAATAAACACTTGTGTTGTATGTTCTGAACGAAATCAATCGCTTCAAATTTGTCTTTGGGTGCGAACAGAACAACAATCATGAGAGGGACAGCAAGCGCTTCAAGGAGAGCTGGCGAAGTGGTGGCTTGATGCTCGGCAAGCCGACCACTGAGTTTGGTTTGTAGCGACAGGAAACTGGTGTTGAGCCTCACTGAACCATCTCTGAGGAGGCAACCCACATCTAGGATCACAACTTCTGTCAAGGGAATTCCGCGTTGAAGAATGTAGGTTTGAGCGAGTTCCGCGATCCTTTCCGGGCTCGTCGCGGCGCAGCATTTCCCTAGGAAAGCTAGCGCAAAAATAAACGGCCACCAACCGCATCGAGCTGATTTAGACGCCCGGAGGATAACACGACTCGTTGGGGGATGCTCTCGGCTTCTTCCCCGCGGTTCGAAGGGACGCCCAGTTCTGACGGACACAGAATCTTTGCTCCACGGGTGGAACATCGACCTCTGATGCTGAAGAAATTGTGGAGTCGTATTCCGCGCCGTAGGCAGAGAAGCGAACTCGACGGAGAGCGAGTCACTCTGACTCAAAGTTCCGGTCGGAGTGTTGGTGGGCTGATGCGTAAGCTCTGCAGTTGTTTTCCATCGTAGTATTCTCTCCCGATGCCAGAAGGTCGCGAAGATTGAGTCAGAGACCCACCCCATTCACAAAGAGTCAATCTCCTCTCATCAACATAATGGAATTTGTTTTGTCTCTACTAATACACTCATGTACTCCGAGCAGTTCCTCTGAGCGACTCGGAGCGCGGCAGGATCGATGACATTGTTTGCGACCTGACAAAGTTCATCTGAGCTGGAGTCAATCTCCATACATGGGATTGCTCCGCCCCGATTCCGCTTCCGCTACAATGAGTAGGTCTCTCCTCATCAACATAATGGAATTTGTTCTGCCTCTAGTAGTACACTCAAAACTCTAGTACCCTGAGCAGCTCCTCTGAGCGACACGAAACGCAGCGGGATCGATGACATTGTTCTCGACCGGACAAAGTTCATTGTGAGCTGAAGTCAATCTACATTTATGGGATTGCTCCACCCCGATTCCATAGACACGACGAGGCGATATCAACAAGGCGGTGCAAACGATGAACGGAGCACTCTGAGTCTGTGAAAATCCGAATCACCTGGGAAAAAGTATCAGAGGTGGTGTGGATACACTACCATAGGGGGTTGCGCGAGAGCGCGGTGGCGGTTGTCGGTTTTCAAATACTCAATTCGAGGACGGGACGATGTAAGGAATAACGGGCGTTTCTGCGGGAGTTGGAAGTCTCAAATCGTTGTTTTCCTCATTCCAATGGGGAGACGAGGAAGTTTTGTTTACAGTTATCGCAGAAAGATGCCACAGCTTCTATCTCAGGCTGCCTGTTGCGCGTGAGTGTCGAAAATTGTCCGCAACACGATGTTCAACGAAAAGGTTGTGAGATTTCCTACTGGATAGCAGTGCAATTAATGTAACCACCGGTTGGCGGGAATGGATGGCACAAACAGGGTTTTCTGTCATCAAATAGGCTCTCTTGAAGCGATCCAACTTCCAAGAGATTTGTATTCGTCAGAAAACCGGTGTAAAATGAGAGGAATATGTGGCCAATCTACTCCATTAGTTGTAGTTTGAAAAAGCTGTCTGTGGTATTCCGAGAAGCCAGAACAACATTTGGTCAACCACTTGCTCCCGAACGATCCTCTAGCCTTGATAGTCTACCAGCCTCGCTGATCCACCTCGACATTCACCGAGTCTTACAAGGGAACGGCAAGTCATGATAAGCGCCGATTGAGCTGATACTTGGTTTTCGGAATTCGCGATGACTTCTCGATTTGAATTGAGAATACGATGCGTGCATACTTGTAAGGTTCCGGATTTCCCGAAAACGTTTTGAAAACCAAGGAGGAATCTTGCGATCTGAATAAAAACGCATCTAGCGAGTTGCCAAGAATTCAGGGACTGAAATGAAGCATCGAGGGTTTTGGCCTTTCGATCCGCCTCCTGATTCGAAACGTCGGCCACTAGCGGGACCCTGTTCGGGCCCGGCTGAAATGCATGATCCGCACTCCTACGAAGAGATGCCACTCATTTGCCTTTGGTTCGGCCAGAGAGGAAAAAAAATGTGTCCTTGTCTCGACTCTCAATAGGAGAGCTGCCTGAAGTCTGAATCGCAGAACATCACTGTCCTCAACAGTTTAAACTCCAAGGGGAGCGATAGAAACCTTCCGGCGTGCACGTCGCATAGTAGGCAATCGTCCGAACTCTTTCTGCCTGGATCTGCCACTGAACTCGGTATACAATAGTGAAGTGTTGACCTCGTAATGTAAATAATTGACTTTGGGAATAATTTGAAACTAACGTTCCGCCTGGTTGGGACGTTGGAGATATAGTTCATAGTCGAGCGCACGAGCCGCTTCTGTAACGCCTAACGTTTTCGTTGCGCCGATTTCGAGCTTCAGCACTTTGGCGGCCGACCTGTCGCAGGGGCCGAATCGACCCCATTGCCGATCTGTCTCTGTAGCTGACTCGATTCCGTGGCCGACTTGTCGCAGTGGCCGAGTTGACGGCCACCCATCGAAACATCGACACCATCAATCGAAGTTCGCAAGTTCGATACCTCTTACATAAAATGGGGCTCCATCGAAACGGGTGATGAAAAGAAACCGGATGGCCAGTGCATTATACATATGTCTGACCACTCTTAAGGACAGTTCGCGAAGCTGTCTCGGCACTTGGCCACGAATCATCCAGAGCTGGTCGAACGTTCGGAGTCATACTTTCAACTGATGGTCAATAATTTTTCGTCCAGCCAAACGAAGCTGCCGTACGCTGCCGGTAATTCTGAAGAAGTCTCCCTGCGGCTTTCTTACGAAATTAGTCGAAGTAGTGAAGCTCACACTATTGGCGAGAAACTCGTAAAACCGTGCTTAATTGAAGCAGCCAAAAATCTTCTCGATCGGAGACAAGCGGAAAAATTCCGGAGCATTCCTCTGTCCAACAATACGGTGAGTCGGCGAATCCGGAACATAAGCTAGGCCTTCCGAAAACCCGCGAAATCGCGGACCCGCGGTTCGCGATTCTGCAGGAACCGCTCCCATGGAACCGCGGGTAGAACCGCAAGATGAATCCACGTGTTTCTTGGTGGTTCTTGGATGACTGGCCAGTCATACATCATTGAGAGTCTCAAATAAAACTCTCGGAGAGTTATAACTGTTATATTAAGCCTGATTACTTCATTTCACAACATGTTCGCCAACTTTCCGCTTGCTCAAGGTGGTCGGAGCAACCCGTTGCAACCATGGGAAATGAGACTCCTGAACCACGCCAAAACAACAGTCGAACCCGCTTATGAGAGACCGCTCGGGAAAATGAAAATCATCTCTTTTAAGCGGTTTCCCTTACGAGCGGAGAATTTTTCTCCTATGGGAATGGAATCGGGAAATCCAAAACGGTCTCTTATGTGTGGGTTCTCTTATATGCGGGTCTCTTACAAGGAGGTTCGACTGTAGCTCGAACAGCTTCGAACTCGAAGGCTCTTCTCAACATGAAGATATTGTTCAGGGTCTCAGGTTTAAGACTGGCTATATTCTCGCCAAGTAGAAGCTTCAGGAGGCTGAAATCGCGTTCGCACTGCGCAGACGTGGGTGGAACCCTTGAGAGGATTTCACGACACAGCTCAAAATTGCGCCCGCGAACTCCGGAGGCCATGTACTGCTGGAACTCCTTCTTCAGACTCTCCTTTGTGCATCCTTTTTCCTGCGCAACAGGACACGATACGGGATTTTCAAAAACCGAATCCCTTGGAACCGTCGCCTGGAGAAAGGAAGTTCGTCTTACAACGATGGTGTCAATAGAAGTACAGTGTACGAGATGAGTCAAGGCTACGATGGCATACTGCTCCAATACTCATTGAATTCAAACTGGGTGATCATTAGGGTTCGGAAGCGTAGTACGGAATAAGGTACCTTATTGAGGACTAAGGTACCTTATTCCGTACTACCTTAGTACGGAAGTACGGTTATCTATTGATGCTATAGGAAACCCTATTACCTTACTAAGGTGATAAGGTTCGAACCTTAGTACGGAAGTACGGTTATCCATTGATGCTATGGGAAACCTTAGTACCTTACTAAGGTGATAAGGTTCGAACCTTAGTACGGAAGTACGGTTATCCATTGATGCTATGGGAAACCGTATTACCTTACTAAGGTGATAAGGTTCGAACCTTAGAACGGAAGTACGGTTATCCATTGATGCTATGGGAAACCGTATTACCTTACTAAGGGGATAAGGTTCGAACCTTAGTACGGAAGTACGGTTATCCATTGATGCTATGGGAAACCGTATTATCTCACCAAGGTGATACGGAATAAGGTACTAAGGTAATCCAGAATGAGCTAAGCAGCTGCGGAAGATCGAGATTCTTCACCTCCGAGCACTGCGAGGTGGAATCTCGCCTCGGGAGAGCTGGCGATGAGGCGAACTCAATGACCGTGAATTTATGAAATTAGAATTTCCAGCGTGTTTGTCTACTTGTCAGTTGTTCCGAAGCGAAAAGCCAGGTTAAACGGGCACCTGGAGGCAGCGGATATTGAGGCGAGCTTGCCAGCGTCGCGGGAGTCGGAGGGAAACCGATAGTTCTCGCTGCGAAGGCTGCCAGGAGGACTCAATGTTGGTCAAAAAATATTCACAGTGATGAACGCATTCTTTCCACGTTCCACATGCGTTCGTCGAGGCTGATTTGTTTCGTAAGAATGGCTGCAATGTGATAGCTGTTCGTGGGGATTTGACATTCACTTAGCAGTGACATTCACTTCGCCTCATCGCCAACTCTCCCGAGGCGAGATTCTACCTTGCAGTGCTCGGAGGTGAAGAATCTCGATCTTCCGCAACTGCTTAGCTCATTCTGTATAACCTTAGTACCTTATTCCGTATTACCTTAGTAAGGTAATACGGTTTCCCATAGCATCAATGGACAACCGTACTTCCGTACCAAGGTTCGAACCTTATCACCTTAGTAAGGTAATACGGTTTCCCATAGCATCAATGGATAACCGTACTTCCGTACTAAGGGTCGAACCTTATCACCTTAGTAAGGTACTAAGGTTTCCCATAGCATCAATGGATAACCGTACTTCCGTACTAAGGTTCGAACCTTATCACCTCAGTAAGGTAATACGGTTTCCCATAGATTCAATGGATAACCGTACTTCCGTACTAAGGTTTGAAACTTATCACCTTAGTAAGGTACTAAGGTTTCCCATAGCATCAATGGATAACCGTACTTCCGTACTAAGGTTCGAACCTTATCACCTTAGTAAGGTAATACGGTTTCCTATAGCATCAATGAATAACCGTACTTCCGTACTAAGGTAGTACGGAATAAGGTACCTTAGTCCTCAATAAGGTACCTTATTCCGTACTACGCTTCCGAACCCTAGTGATCATTCCTAATTTGTTGATAATGACCACATACTGAGGCCACAGAGGCGGGAGTTGGCTCTCCTTCGTTCCAAACAGGGTTCGAGTCCACTGTATCCGACTTGGCACTTGAGTGAGATATTTGCCAGAACCTCGAGGACTTCCTTCTTCGATGCCTTTCGCTGACTGATCTCCTTCTCCAGCTTGTAATTGTACTGAGGATCATGTAACAGCGCGATTGTGCTCTACAGTATCGTCCTTCGTTTCCTGAGTTCGTCTTGGAGAGTCTCGCGGAGCATGTGGGCCAAGTCCGTATCCATGTTGGCGAGAGAAATACTCCTCGTGAGTGAATCCTGGAGATTCGCTCTGCTTCATGGAGAGGAACATCGTGTCCAGAGCCAGCTCCTTCGGTAGTTACCGGAGCGGTTCTTTGCAAGCATACCCGGTGGGCCCCGGTGCCAATTGGGCTCGGGTCCCATTTGGGCCCCGGTGCCTATTGGGCCCCGTTGTCTATGGCGGAGGTTTTCTTCGCGGAATGGTTATATCTAGGGCTGGGAGTTCTATGGAATGCATCATTTTCTGCATGTGTGCATATTCTGTTGTTCTTTGCATATTTCGCTGTTTTCTGCATCTTCGGGCATATCGTCCTTGATTTTTGCATGGGAGACCTGATCATAGGGAAAACTGTGCAGTTGCTCATTCAAGGAATACAGTTCTCGATCGAGGAAACGTGGAAGCCAATCATCACAGACATAGTCAGGGTGGATAAAAGCGGTGGAGGAGCACGCACGGAACTTCGAGCAGCTGTGAACATTTGTCTGCGAGGAACTAGAAGAGGAAAACTCCATGGCGATAGGAGAAGGACAAAGTTTGTTCGCTGACCTTACCGTGTAGCCGCCATCTCAACTCATTTTGACGGAATGCCGACGATGATCATTGCTCTGGCAGAACACGGACTGAAATTCGAAGAGGCAATCGGACAGATTGAAAGCTTGCGGAGAAATCCGAGGGTCTACCGCAGGGACTCAAGCCTGTTCTGAGAAAGTTTGACAACAAGGTTAACGGAAACAACTTTCACTGAAGTGAGCAATGTCGAATGTGAGATGCAATGAGGGGGCGATCAAGACACACGGGGACAGAATTGTCTTCGGGAGATGCTCTGCTACTTAAATGTTCCCCGATCGCATCATCTGAGGTCGAACGAGCTTTCTCTCGATAGTATTTGATTCTGCGAGACAACAGACAATCATTCCCGGTTGAAAATTCGAGGAAACACGCTGTAGGGTCTTGTAATCAATCTCTCAATTGAGGAAATCTCCTGCATATCTATCATTGGACTCACTGCAAAATCTGATGGAGTTTCAAGGATGACCTTTGTCTGCTACAGACACCGGGGCCCAATTGTCACCGGGGCCCAATCGGCACCAGGGTCCAAATGAGACCGGAGCCCAATCAGAACCGGGGCTCAATCGGGTACGAGGCCCAATCGGCACCGGGGCCCAATCGGCGTGTCCCGAGTCCCGAGGCCTAATCGTGGCTCGAGAAGAAGGTCTGCGATGAGCTCAAACTCAGTCCCTACTGGGCGATGCAATTGGACGAGACGACTGATATCAGCAGATCGGCGATTTTGTTGGTTCTCGTGCTGTACGTTTTCGACAACAAAGTGCATGAAGAGCTCTTAATTTGCAAGCCCCTGATCGCCAATGTCACGGGAGACGCGATTTTCGAGCTTGTTGATGCGGCCAGTCATTGCATTCTCCACCGGGAGGTCCTAGCCATGAGAAGCGTTCATTCGTTCCTGCTCTTACACACCGAAGTCCGGTGGCTTTCACGGGGCCGAGTCCTGAATCGACTATTTGAGCTCCGTGATGAAGTTCTCAGTTTCAGTCTGGATCATTCATCCATTCGAGTTAAGCGAACGTTTCCGGGACTGGGTGTGGCTGACGAGATTAGCATATCTCGCGGATATTTTCAACAAGTTGAATGAACTCAACCTATCACTTCAAGGAAGGAATGTGAACATCTTCAAGGCAACCGAGAAGATCGTCGCCATGAAGAGGAGGTTGGAACTTTGGGTTTTATTGATATCTGAGGATCGTTTAGATTTTCTCCCAACACTGCAGGATTACATCTGCGAGACCAGCGAAATCCTTCATGCGAGCGTCCGAGATGATATCAACGTCCATTTGATCACGTTACGCGAAGACCTGGAACTATATTTTCCGTCTCAGTCGATGGAAGGTATGACCGCTCACAAATGGGTGAAAGCCCCGTTCATAGCCAGTACGGATCGCGCGCTCAATTTCGCTCAAAATGAGCAGCTGATAGAACTCCAGAGTAGAGAACATTTCAGGAAGCTGTTTCAGACGGTTCCTCTGTTTAATTTCTGGGCCACGGTAGCTGCTCACTAGAGCCTGGAAGTTCAGGCATTATTCATTAATCACTCTCCATAAATTCATGGGATGGATGATCGGGAGTCGACAGTGTCGATGATATTCGCCCGAACACGACGTGGGCTGGATCAATGATGCATCAGTCATCGATATATCCATAGATTCTTATGAATAGATGGAGAGTCGAAAATGATAAATGCCTGAACTTCCAGGCTCTACTGATCACTTTCCGCTTCTGGCGGAAGTCGCGCTCTGCACTCTCGTACCCTTTGTGAGTACCTATGTGTGCGGAAGAGGATTCTCCATGTACATAGCCACCAAAAACAAGTATAGAAATCGCTTAGATGCTGAGCCAGACATGAGATTGAAGCTGTCAGGAAAAGCGCCAGACTTTGCTGAGATTAAAGCCGGACTCAAGATTCATCCGTCACATTGAGAGGCATTTTCTTCAAGTGGGATACGTTTGAAAAGTGTATGTATCATGCTCATAAATTGTGAGATTCAGTCGTGATTGAAAGTGTCCTCTCTGGGTTCAAACTAGATTTCTGTGAGTGGTTGAAAGAGATCGTCCATCGGCATTCGCGAGGCCGGCAAAGATTCGACGATGCGTTGCGCGATGAATTCCGCAGAGGGACCCGCGGAGGATCCGCGATAGGTCCACGAAGGGCTCCGCGAGGGGTTCCGTGGGCTATTCTCGTCTGATAGGGGTCCGCGAGAAGAAAAGTTTGGGAACCACTGCACTAGGGTACATCAAACTCGGAGAGATTGCGGAATTCGTGAACAAGGTCACCGAGTGTCAGCGAGAGGGGCGACTCGAACGATTGCTCCTCGAGTACGACGAAATTTTCAAAGGCATGGGAAGGCTCCCAGGCATTGGCAAAGTGGTGCCGCGCTCGTACAGGGTCATGTTGGACGATGGCACGTCGCAGCCGCAGACACTTGAGAGAGACCAAGAAAAAGGACGACAGAAGAGAAGTTGCAGTTTCAGAGTCCGATCCAAACACAGGCGCGGAAACCCAGACAACGATTCGCAAGAGGGAAAACTTTGACCCGACGATACGTACTACACCTCGACGCAGCACAAGACCGGAGAAACCGAAAGCAGTATTCCCCCCAGACTAAGAACCATTGTAAAGATGCTGTACAATAATTTGTGAAATCCTGACCCTTATTCTAATAGTGTACGTTAATAATATCTTGGAAGGGGAAGATGATGATGATGCAAGTTTGTAAAAGCGCGCTCTGCTCAAGAGCGCCCCCATACGACAGTTCTAATTAACACATCAGTTCCTACCCTGAACTCCAACCTCACAGTGCTGTTTTCCCTGGACTCAGTTGAAGACACTCCTAACAATCTCCCGTATTTCTTCTGATTGCCGAGCATGCTCAATCAGCCGGGCATGCTCCAATAAGCGGGCACCCTCCGGGTATCCGAAAATAATGGAGCATGCTCTAATAACGGGGCACCCTCTAATAAGCGGCACTCGACAATGAGCTCTTCCTGAGCGGTTACTGGCATTTTGACTACCTGGGAACGGATTCCCACTCATTCCGTCGAGTCAAGGGACTCCGTATGTCAAGAGAAACATCCGCCAAAGATTCGAATTTGAGAACAATGCGACGTCGCGGTAACGCGTGATGATGTCGTTGTCGAGGGCCAGTTGACGGCGGTTTCGCGCGTTTTCGAAGACCGCTCGACAGCATTGGCTGAGGAGATCTGAGTTTGAAGAGTGTGTCGGTGGATGGATGAAATTTGTAGTCATTCGTCTAGAACCACGCTCAGCTCACAGTTTTGGCATAGATGGTGCAGCGATCCACAAGGATTCCCGCCAGGCAGTTGATTCAGTTTGCTACTGGAGATCATTCTCGGAAGGTGAGTTGCATTTTGTGGCTCGGTTCGAATCGATGCATCAAATATACGAAATGAGCAGGTTTCTGAGAACCCTGGAACTGGTTCCGGGATCCTGAAACCGGTTCTGAAATCACGGAACCGGTTCCGAGATCTCAAGACCGGTTCTGGGGTGCCGGAACTGGTTCTGGAACCGGTTCCGACGACAGTCCGGGAAAAATGATTATATCTTCTATCATAATAATATATAACGTGGATTATCACTCTTCTCATGATTGCAATCTGGCAACATTCGTCTTCGACATCAGATGAGATATCGACAAAGTGCCGACTTGAGAACATGGAGTGTTAATATCCCCTAGGCTGTTACCTTTGCAACATTCGACTTCGACTCGAGAAGAGATATCGACGAAGTGCCGACTTGAGAACATGGAGTGTCACTCTTCCCATGATTGTAATCTTTGTAACATTCAACTTCGACTAGAGGAGAGATATCGACGAAGTGCCGAATTGAGAATATGGAGTGTTAATATTCCCATGGCTGTTATCTTTGCAACATTCAACTTCTGGTCTGTCCGTTGTCTGATGCGACGTCGTTAGAGGCCTTTGTCGAATCAAATCAGGAAACCTGACCCCATACAAGTGAGATTTGAGTCAAATCAAATCATATTTCGGAAGTCTCGTCGGAATGTCACACGTAAACATGGCGAATGAGATATACAGTCATCTCTCGTCTATCGCGACCTCGCTGTATCGCGGTTTTCGAGTTACATTTTTTGGAGATTTCCCTCCCCGAGCAACGCGAACCTCAACTACTCGAGCCGCCTCCAGAGGACGGCAGCGTCAGAGAAGGACCGCGGAGAACGAATCTCCAACCCCGGCGCGTCGTTGGTCAGGAAATCTCGTCTCTCCTCGATTTCATTCAGCTACGCTAAGCCGCGAAGTTCCTCCAATGAATCATCTGTCTGACATTATTGACATAGATGTGCTTGGCAAGAGTCTATATGTACCTCGATGTCGTTCTCACAGATTTTCAAACGGACTCATGCCGTGAAAACAGCGAAATAGCGCGGTTCGGAGATGGGGAATCCTACTTCGCGGAAATTCGTTTATCGCGGTCGGGTCTGGAACCATCAAACCGCGATAGACAAGGAATGACTGTAAATCTGGGTGAGAGTTGTCATAGAAGTGATTAAAAACTGATCGAGGCTCAATCAGTTTATTCTTCCGAGTACGTAGTCGCCGACAGACAGTCATCAACGAGGTGCCAGGTGTCAGTGTAGTTTCGTTTGAAGTTTCGTCAGTGCAGTTCGCTGAGATCTTCGCAAGTCAACAATGGTCAAGACACTGAAACGAAAAGCCGCACCAAGAACCTGGGTGTGGAATCACTACACAAAGCGAGGCACCAGCGGCATCTGCTCCCATTGCCCAGCTAGGACTGCGATTAAGTGCGAGGGTGGCAGCACGAGTGCCCTCAGGAAACACCTGAGCACCGTTCATCAGATCGGTGCCGGGGGACCCGCACGCCAAGCGCCACGAGCTTTGCAGCATGTGGCCGGATCTCCGCTCTTCACACAGGAGAACGATCGAGACCGATCAACCGTAATCTCACGGCTGGCAGCTCAGGATAATATTCCCTTCTCAACCATGGCCACATCAAGAACGCTCGGACCGATGATCGAAGTTTACACTGAGGAACGAATGCCTAGATCCCTGAACACAATCAAATCGATTGTAATTAAGGCGGCTGCCGAGACTCGGATCACCATGCGAGACCATCTTGATCGGTACCAGAAAGACGGCGGAAGTTTTGAGGAGCGAGTCTTCGGACTTCGAGAATTTCGTCGCCGGCACTGATTTTTTCTTGGGTTTGATCATAGTAACCGGCAAAGTGACCGCAGACATCATCGCGACCGAAATCAGAGCTCGGTTGAATTCCTTCAACGTGCGCTTGGATAACTGTCATTTCGCAGTGACGGATGGAGCTTCCGTCATGAGAAGCGCACCGTCGAAACTCGATCTCTCCTCGCAGCTGTGCTTTGTGCACGGGCTGCATAACGCACTTGCCAGAATCTTACAATCAGACGATTCGAAGGACTTGGACTCGTCTCAGAAGAGCCGAGAACACGCCAGACGAGCCCGCGATCATTATGACCTCGTGAATGATGATGGTTGGTTGTCTGACGAAAGCGACTCTTGAACATCGGGAGCAGCCAGCATCGAATCAACTCTCCTGATCGACGAGCCAGAACAAGAACCTGAACCGCTTATCCATGGCTCAGGAGGAGGGGAAGATACCGACGGTGAGGAATCACAACAGGAGAGCGATACGATCGAAATGGCGTCTATTGATTCAGAAATCGATGATGAGGAGACACAGTGCTCGATATCCGCCCTCGATCCGATGTCTGAGGGCGGAGAAATGTCGCTATCAGTTGGAGGAACCATTGAGAAGATCAGGACCATCCTCAAAAGCATCAAATGAAGTGGCATAAAACAAGACAAGTTACGTCAATACACTGTCATGCCTGACAAAAACAACAACAGGTCTCTGCAAGTGGTGCTGGATGTGAAAGTTCGTTGGTATTCGATCATCACGATGTTGGAAAGAGCGGCTAATATCATGCCATCAATCAACAAGATCCTCGCAGAATTCGACGAAGACCCAATCAGCAGGAGAACAAGGAGTGACCTCGACAACATTCTCAGGGTGTTAGTGCCTGTGAAACATGCCATATTCTTGCTCTGCGTGTCGCAGGCTAGTCTGTTCCACGCCGATCGCATTATTGATCATCTCTTGGCCCGTTTGCGTTTGACGCCTTTCCCGCTGTCGACGGCTGTTCAGGGAGCAATTGTCGGTAAATTCAAGAAACATCACTCTCGTCACCCTTCCAGTACCTTAACGATCCGGACTACGATTGGGAGATAGAGAAGCTACTGGGGCAGGGCAGCGTTTCCGATGACGCCTTGATACGACTGATGCTCGATCTCGTGCGTCAGGATTCAACGCAAGCATCGTACGGCAGCGAGGAAGTGCTCGACCACGAACAGAGCCAGAAACCTCAGCCTCCAAGATCGACCGGCTCATTCCAGAAAGCTCTCACCTTCGATGCGATCTTTGCAAAGTCCGCCCGTCCGCAACGAACTCAATCCCAATCGGAAGCAACCTACGACGAAATCCAGCAAGAGATGAAGCTGCACGTCGCCGGACAAAGCCGCGGCCGGTATCTCAATCTCTGCCGACGCAAATTGACGACAATTCAGCCAACGTCCGTTAACCATAGCGTGATTTCAGTATCATGAATCACACATGCTCAAAAACGAGGAACTCCCTCGGACCTAACACTTTGGACAGTCTGATGGTTTTGCAGTCGGTGTACCGCGCGGTCGATGCGCAGCGAGATGCTGCCGTTGAGCTAGCGGAGGTTCAACAAAGATAGGATTCATTCATTATTATTCAGAATTTTACGCCGTGCTTTTCTATCACTTGCCTGACATACTAACAAGGGAAGGTTCAGAATTGTACATCGCCGATTCGAACCAGATAGGGTGAGATCTGTAGGTCTACTTGAGACTTAAAAAACCGCCCATGGAACATATTCCCCTTTTTGCGCCGTTCGCGAGATAGAGCGCCTTAAAAATCTGAAATTTTAACATGGGCTCCTATGGGGGCCTATCGGGCCCAGGAGAGCCAAGCTCCCGTAAAGGCGCATTCACACATGTTCATCTTGGAGGATCATTCTGGATGAAAGCGGCCGTTCATCGCGGAGGAATCATCAGAGCCGCGTTCACGGCAAGGGAGCTTTGCTGATTCCTCCGCGATGAACGGCCGCTTTCATCCAGGATGATCCTCCAAGATGAACATGTGTGGATGCGCCTTAAGTTCCAGAAAGTTCTGGAAATAGTTGTGGAAGGTTTCTATGTATCCTGGCGCCGGCCTGTGCACCGGCACGCGGTTTTAAAAGCGCGCCACTCCACGGTGGCGCCACCGAAGAGAAACAAGAAAAAACAAACTGTCAGGTTTCACATCGTTGAATCAGAGACAATGATAATGATATTTGATATGGAAACATTCGGAACACAGGATTCTCTGGCAGTGCGCGCATCGGATAAATGCTGCTAGAATACATGTTGGTGTCTCGCAATCACTGTCGAATTCGAAAGGTAGTTGGGACATGGTCGGAAACGGCACTGCGGGAACGTCGAATCCGCCGAGCCGCCAAGCACATAACCAATGAGGTCGGGACTGCGGACTCTGGAATTGATTGTGTATCATCATGCATGCGTAGAATGTCATTCCTTTGATCCACGCGGAAGTTGAACATGGAGCAATGTTCAGTAAGTCTCCTCGCAAAATCCTTCCAGAGTCGAAAACAATAGAGATCCAAAGGCTGCACGATACTCGTTGAGCCTTTTGGGAAGACTTTCACCATGATGTTCTTTCCCGGCATGTTGTAGAGTTCCTGATCCGTGTGTCCTCCCCACAGCTATTTCCAGAACTTACGGGAGCTCGGCTCTCCTGGGCCCGATAGGCTCCCATAGGAGCCCATGTTAAAACTACCGATTTTCAAGGCGCTCTATCTCGCGAACGGCGCGAAAAGGGGAATATGTTCCATGGGCGGTTTTTCTAGTCTCAAGTAGACCTACAAATCCCACCCTATCTGGTTCGAATCGGCGATGTACAATTCTGAAACTTCCCTTGTAAGAGAGAGTTTTCGCCGCCTATCGAAAATTTGCCGCCGTAGGCTATAGCCTACTTAGTCTATATAGTAAATCCGGCCCTGGTTATCCTAAATATATTATTAGATGTATCATTCATCATTATTTCTATTTATTCAGGCATCTTTTTATCATATATATCGTATATATCTTCTCATGATTCTGCCATATACAAATAACAGTGGCGGATCTAGGCCCCGGGCGCACCTTCCGGGGGGCGCAAAATTGGGGTTCTGATCTTGTGATAGCATGTAGATAATGCAAAAACTTGCAATACTCCGAAATTAATGAATTCTGGCTTGCAAAGGGACATCGCTAGGTCCTGAAACTTAGGTTTTTACCACGCAAAATCGGGCGTGGGGGCGCTTTCTCGATGATCTGCCCCGGCTGCCGTCGAGGCTAGATCCGCCACTGACAGATAAAGAGACGCATGCTTATCCACTGAACTGTCGTGAAATCCTTTCGGCGCCAAATCATCAGAACGTTCAGTCCTCTTTCGAATGCATCAGCGCATGCCGCGTAGGATCGCAAAATCTCGTGATGAGTGTCGGTAACACTTCAGGATGGGCTATGATTCGAACGCAATGGCGTCTCCCAGATGTCTGCAAGTCTAGCGATGATCATATCAAGATTTTCCCCGAATCATTCGGACCGAAGTTGTCGAAGGGAGGATAAAGTCTCGATGCTATCGTTGGATCGCCCTCACCTGCATTGTGCTGCTTTGTCGAGTGCCGTGAGAGATCACTAGTGCCGCCTCTCTTGCACATGAGCAGTCTTCCGCGTAATCCTGCTTTTTTCGAGGCGTCAGCCTCTTTTACGGAATAGGACTCCGTATGGAAGGACTCAGGTATCGATAGGGAGCGTTCGAAGCCGTTGCCTCGTCGGAAGCAATAGCGAAAGTTCCGCCGTCCCTCTGTTAACGCTCGAGATGCCCCCGCGTCAAGTTTCGAGCATCGTCAGCTTTGTTCATCACGATCGCTTTGATCGTACTCGGTGATCTCGGCATGGGCACCTCGGTTTAGGCTTCGATGAGGGACCTGAGAGTTCGCGATCGGGCTGTTGTCGAGAACGGAACGTCGAGAACGGATCTTCGGCGATGCACGAAGATCCTGCAACATGCTGCAAGGCTTTCGGCGTGCGGCTTCGCCGGAGCCAATTTGGTCCGCACTGCTCAGGTGTTTTATGGGAACATTTGTGCGTCCGCCTTCCCATCGGATCACAGTCCTGGCTGGGCAGTACGAGCATTTACCATCGCTACCTCGTCTATAGAAATGATTCCATGCCTAGCTTCATGGGGCGAGGGAGAAAATTCCGCAGAAACTACACGAAAACTTATCTGGAACCAGAACACTCTTTCGGGGTCCCCCTGAATGATGCACCGACTGAAACTCGTTCGGTTTCTTGCCACACTCGTGTCAACTCAGGCACAAATTCTAAGTTCGTTGATGGTTGGTCGACGAGCCAAAGGAAACTTGGCGGGTGCCAGACAGATTCACGAGTGAAAAGTTTGGCTCCGGAAAAACGGCTCCGGTTTGGCGCTTCTCTGTCGTTTCTATCCCTCGCTACTTCCCTCCGCGTGCGGGGATCGGATTCCTCTGGTGCTCGATTAGCGATCCAGTTGACTCTTTCTACCGGAACGTCTAGCTGCAGACAGCGATTTCAGCTTTCCGAAGATTTTGAAATCCCCGACTGTCCCGCAAAATTCTCAAGACCGATCTCCCGGGGACGGCTAAGAAACTCGCCGTCATCGCCAGGGCCTCGACACCCGCTCCATAGAGATTTCGGAACCGGTTGTGAGGTCCAGGAACCGGTTCCGGAACCGGTTCACAAAACCCTGGAACCGAGTCCGGAAGCCCGGAACCGGTTCCGAAACGGGTTCTTGCGACCCCTAGTCGCAAGGCGATGGCGACTCGCATCGAATCGAGACAGAAAAGAAGGCAACGGTTTCAACATGCAGGATGTCGACTTCCAGCAAACCGAAATCGCCAGAATTGATCTACAGTCAAGTCCTCAACAAGATCGTCAACATGGTCTAAAAGATCCGAGGAACTCCTGAAGTTGATGGTCCGCTGCTTGGATCGATAGATAATTAATAAACCGTGACCTCGCGGGCGCTAAGAAAAGCTTCCAGTCGGACGATAAGAGTGTAGCTGTCAGCGACGATAAGAGTGTAGCTGTCAGCGACGATAAGAGTGTAGCCGGCACCACGGACCTAATACCGTGAACGGCACCGCACCCAGAGGACCGACAGGTCCATCCGGGGGCAGCCGAATTTGCGCCGGAAACCCTTAGAGCAGGGCCGGGCAACCTTTCGCCTCGCGGAACTACTCTCGAATTTCGGGGCGGATGGGCGGGTGGGCCAATCATCTGGTGGACCGATTGCGCGGATTTCACTGCATGCATCTGAATTGTATGAGATGAATTTTCAGAGGGAAACCGGAGCTACCAAGATGGCGCCCGGAGCTACTGGTAGCTCCGGAGCTACCGGTGGCCCGACCCCGCCCTAAAGCAATCGCAAAATACCATCTGCTCGCCTGGAGTGGGGCTTCTCCAAAGAACCCACTTCCTCCTGAAGGAGTACGTCAATGCAGGGTCCCGATGGTGACTTATCAATAACGCACGGTATCCTACAAAATGAAGAAAAAACGTATCGGGCAAGATACTTGTTTCCGCCGTCAAGCTAGGGAAACAATATCGAACGGTCGAACAATATCGAAACCGTACTCAACACGAAACCCGTCGAAACTCAAACAGCACGGAACAGAAACCGAATAGCAGCAACATCAAGTCGACTCAAAAGGAAGAAAACACGCAGCAGTCGAGTTTGAAAGCACGAATAACGACAAGCGGATAGATGAGAAGAGAACGCATGCCACAGAGGAAAGAGAGCGAGCGGAATCCTCGCCGTTTCGAAACGGCGGGGGCGCCACCAGGTTCCAGTCACCAACACCAAATTCTGTTCGGGACCCGGACGGGTATCTCCGGAGAGGCTGAGGCAAACGGAGAGGTCCGCTGTGCTGAGAGTTTGTGGAACAAACACACACCGACGCGAAGACGAAAGAGACGAGATTGCGAGGCAACTTCAGAAGCTTCATCCAAATCGTATAATGCAGTCATATCACTCGAGCATTCCTTCCATTTAGCTCAAGCCGAGCTTCATCACCTGAAATAAAATGCAGGACATTCGCTATTTCGCAGTAGCAGCCGTGCCGCGCCGTCCACGTGACGTCACAGCAGTCGACCGGCTTCTCCATCCCCTGCCTCATCATGGAGGGTATTGTCGTTGACACAATCTGCGCTCACATGAAACGGGCTAATCTTGGTGACCCGAATCAACATGGTTTCGTCGCGGGCAGGTCCACTGCCACCCAACTATTTGAGGTCTCCCACCTCTGGGCATTGTCGAAGAATCACGGCAACGCTGTTCATTGTTTACTTCGATTTCTCTGTCGCGTTTGACAGGATGGATCATCGCATACTACTCCTAAAGATGGAATCCTTGGGTTTCGGCCCACGCATTCGCAGTTGGTGCGAGGCATACCTGTCCGACAGGTCGTTCAGAGTGATCTGTGGCGACGCTGCACAGTGGTACAGGCCGGGAAACAATTCGATCCACGATCGCGACCACTCTGGTGATGAGCCGAACATAAGTTCCGTGTCTGCCCATATGCTGGCGGACCTAATTTTGGCGGACTTCAACATAACGGATCGGATAAAGTGTACCGGCTGAAACGATCGCTTTATGGTCTGCGCCAGGCGCCTCGATGTTGGAACCAGCGACTTGTTCAGTTTATGGAAGGAGCTGGACTCCGGAAGAGCGATGCCGATCCCTGTCTCTTCAGCCGAGAAAGTCACGATAAGTCTCTCTACGTTGCTATTTATGTTGACGATGGTCTCGTCGCCGCAAGTCATGAAGAGGAAGTCGCGTCATTCATGGAACAGTTGAAAGGTGTCTTCAAGATCAGTGTTGGAAGTCTCGAAAACTTTTTGGGTATGAAAGTTGTGTGCAGCGATGAGGCAATTATGATCAACCAGGCCCGCTACACCCGACGTGTCCTTGAGCAATTCAGGATGCTGGATTCCAATCCGGTTTCAACTCCGGCGACGAGTGGAGACTGCGAGAAAGATCAGGAATGGACCACGAACGTCCCTTATCGCGAGGCTGTCGGGAGCCTTATGCATCTATCTGCAGCGACTCGACCCGACATAGCATTTGCCGTGAGCAGGGCTGCTAGGTCCCTGGAAAAACCCACAATTTCCGACTGGAATGCGGTGAAACGTATCTTCAGATATCTCAAAGGTACCCAGTGTTACTGTATAAAGTATGCGAGGAGGAGACTATCCTTAGAGGTGTTCAGTGAGGTTTGGTACCGCGAGCCAGAATTCCCGTGAGCCAGAATTCTCGTGAGCCAGAATTCTCGAGAGCCAGAAATCTTACGAGCCAGACAATCCTCCCTCTCTAATCGGGGGAAGGGATGATTCAATGTGAGGCAGCGAAGCTTCTCTGTGTCACGTTCTCTGCTATGACCAAGCCCGTGTCGCAGACGAGCCATATCTCTGCTTGAATCTTCACCTGTATAGACAGGGCTGCGGAATCGGTGTTTTTACCATATATTCTTGGTTTCCATGAATTCACATATGTGTTCTGTTGATAGCGATTTTGATTCCAAAGTTTGACTTCTCTCTTGGTCAGGCTTGTGTATCAAGGCTTTGTGCGATCGTACTCGATTCATGAAGGAGCTATATGGAAGAGTATGTCGACTAGGGTTTCGGGACTAGGCTCTAATTGAAGAACTGTGAGAGGGATTATCATCTGGTTTCCACAGCGGCGACGAAACACAGAAGCTTAGCTAACTTCTGCCTGATCAGCCCTCTCCTTGAATTCGAGAGGGAGGGCTGTCTGGCTCGTGAGAATTCTGGCTCATGAGATTTCTGGCTCTCGAGAATTCTGGCTCTCGAGAATTCTGGCTCGCGAGAATTCTGGCTCATGAGACGACACGGTTCAGCGACGCCGCTTTCGCAGGCTGCAGAAAAACTCGTCGATCAACGACTGGGGTGGTTGCAATCGTCGGAACGGGAGCTGTATCTTGGGTGAGCCAACTCCAGAAAACTACGGCTTTGTCAACTACGGAAGCTGAACTTGTTGCCGCCTCGGAGGGAGCTAAAGAGTTGATCTGGTTGGATCGAGTACCTCGCGAGATATCCGACGGGAAAGTCGAACGTCCGGTTCCTACTCTCTTCGTTGACAGCGCAAGTGCGATCAAACTCGCCAAGAATCCGGAATTTCATAAAAGGTCGAAACATATTGAAGTTCGTCACTTCTTCGTGAGAGAGAGGTATCTCGCTCGAGAGTTGCGACTCGAGCATGTGCCAGGCAGTCAACAACTTGCCGATTTTCTCACGAAGGTTTTGGATCGTGGCAGATTCGAAGTCTTGAGACGGCAGATCGGTCTCTGCTGTGGTGACGGCTGATGTTTCGGGGGAAGTGTTGAGAAAAGAAGCCTCAGCCGCCACTTTATATAAAGGCTATTCGAATAAAACAATGTAGTTAGTAAGAATTATCTCCAGTCCAGGTCGTTATCACTTGAACTTCCTACAACTTCGACCCGCGAAACCGACATCAGAGTTCACAGGTCGAAACAACTTAAAAACCATAGATTCCGGGGTATTCTACACTATCTCATAACTATATTCTATTCTATACTCAGAAAAACACCGTTCGCGAACACTCTGAAGATGGGCTTGAGGTAGTATAGAATTCGCGCGCCAGAGTCGCCGTGCGGTTGTGCTCGCGCGAATGCTGCAGTCGGTTTTCGTTGTAGCTCTTGTTGCTGGCTTCCTGTGCCTCTTCGCCCAGAGTTCCGAGAGGCAGCAAAGCTTTTCCGGCAACCACTCGGCCATGCATCAGGAGACGGTGCAAAGCATCCGGTAGATAATACCAGTTATACTCCTTAACATAAAGCTGTGCGGTGTCCGCGCAATACTGACCGAATTCCTCGGTATTGATGGGGAAATCGCTGTTGATCACATCGAGGATCACGCCTACTCTCCGCAACAATGTTTGGTTGACTCCAGTCAGCTGAGAAGTAATGTCTGGTCTGGATCGGCAAAGAATCGGCGAGCGGTATTTCCATCATTCGTCGACCCCATGCCCTGCTCCACGGCATCAATTCTAAGTCCGAGTCGCTGCCGAAAGCTCTCTTGATTTTCCCTCTTACGCCTAGCTTGAGGCATCCGTTCTCCACTTCTTGAATGAGTCGTTATATGCTACATACGTTGAAGAAGCACTCCATGCTCTTTATGCGTGCGTGGAGCGGAGAAATTCCGTATTGCAAAGAGTCTTCCCTTAGGGTCCTCGCGCGAACGGCATCCAGAATGTTCATCTGCTCAGAAGTCACCCCGCCGGCCACGGTGATTGTAGATGGAGCTAATGCTGCGATTTCGGCTCTCGTTCTGTCAATTTCCGTTCGTATCACTTCCGCCGTCTCTTTGGTGAACCTGAATCTGAGCGGTCGGCGTCGCCTCATTGAAGACGACCGAGAGTTGCCCAAGTGAACGGTCCCAAATCCATCTTCAGGGGAACCATCGAAGTTAGGAAAACGCTCGAGTCTGAGATGGCATCATCAGAGAAATCTTGGTTATACTCACGATGCCCCGGAGAAGCATCTTCTGAGCAAAATAGCCCGGAATCTAGGATTTTTAGGGTGTTTCGACCCGTGAACTCTGATATCGGTTTCGCGGGTTGAAGTTCACCAAAATTAGGTGTGCCAGCATATGGGCAGACACGGAACTGATGTTCGGGTCATCTCCAGAGTGATCGCGATATTTGTTTCCATTTCGAGGGCTTTCTGAACCACTGTGCGGCGGGGTCACGCCTGCTGATGTCGGCGTTGACGGCGGAGTCACGGCTACTGCTCCCTGTGTCGGCGGCGGAGTCAGGCCTGCTGTTGTCGCTGACGATTGCACTGCGGCGTGCTCGTAGTGATAGCGAAGGAAAGCCAGAATGGAAGGGGAGTCGCAAGCTGCTATGAGTGCTGAGCCATTCGGCTGATTCCGAATATACGTCAATGCCTCATCAGCCGAACTGCTGGACCTTATCCCCACGGTCAAGAGTTGCTGCAGGCTTTCGATGAAGGCCATGTTCATGATCGCGACTCCCGCCGGCACGTTGACGGTTGGCGTCGAAGAGGCTGAAGAGTCTGTTGATCTTGATCGACTTCTTGCCCATCGCTCATCGATCTTCCGAAGTGGCGAGCGGCTCTGGTGGGAGCTTTCGTTCTTCGTTGCGCGGGACCAAGACATGGTCAGGTTTGGAGGGTACTCGTCGAAGAAGTCGGTCCAAGCTGCCGGGTAGCGGAACTCCGAGACGTTTGCAGCGTCGACGCTGAACGTCCGGCGGACTTCTCGTTGATCCGGGCTTTGCAGCTCGTCCCCGCCATCCACCGGCCTGGGGCCTGAGCTTTGTGGTGCCTGAAATATTAGCTTTCTAATTGTGAGTTGTCTTTCGCCACGCAGGTGCCGTCATCGGGAAACCAATGGGAAGCAGTGATGCGCGATTTTGAGACTCGATGGGATTCCCCGAACGCGTGTGGGGCCTTGGACGGCAAACACATCACTATGCGATGCCCGCCGAACAGCGGGTCCCAATTCTTCAATTACAAAAAAAGCTTCAGTATCATCCTGTTTGCAGTGGTTGACGCGCACTATAATTTCTTATACATCGATGTCGGTACTAATGGACGAGTGAACGTCGCTGCTATCTTCAATCAGTCAGCCTTCAATCGCGCACTGCAAGAAAACTCGCTCAACATTCCGTCCCGCGGCGTGCTTGTCGCTGACGACGCTTTCCCTCTCCGTACCAACATCCTCAAACCCTTCTCACGTTGCGGAAACCTCGATGAAACACAGCAGATCTTCAAATATAGGCTATCGAGAGCGCGTCGCGTTGTCGAAAACGCTTCCGGGTTCCTTGTGTCCCGTTTCAGGATCTTCGAGAAGCCGATCCCTCTTGGCGTTGAGGCCACGGAGCAAGTGGTGAAAACCACATGTGCTCTACACAATTGGCTGCAGGAAACGTCAGCTGTAGTTCCAGCGAGACCTGGAGAGCACGAGTTGCCCCACGGTCCCCCCGCTGCCCCTGGTTTGAGTGCGCTACCCCGCAGGAAACATACGAACCACTCGAAAGACGCGGCTCGCGTTCGAGAGCACTACGCGCGACGCTTCGTCACCACTGATACCGTTCCGTGGCAATGGGGAATGCTCTGAGACTGTAATCGACGCTGCCGTGGATAAACTAGGTACTCCTTACCTCTTAATTTGAGCTGCTGCTCCTCGCTGTGCTCACAGCTCGTAGAAAGGCGTCTGCCTCTTTGAACCAAATCAGTCTCGGCACGTAGATGTCGGCACCTCCTGCCCCACTCCTCTCTGAGTTATTTATCTTCGTGACCTCTGCCATGTATAGCGAGTTTGTATGGACTTTATCTTCGCCATCAACTCGGCCAGCGTGAGCCCCGGCAGTTCCAGGTCTACCAGCATGAGCTCATATGCGTGCTCCCTCACGTTATTTTTGCGATACTCGGGATGGTGCGGATTCCAAAGACACTCATAACTTCTGTATGATTGCAAAATGGGCAGCACATGCGACGGTTGCCACCGATACGCCATGCTCGCTCTCGTGCTCGCGTTTGAAATAAACTAGCCCTCACGGGTCCCGTTAGCGGTCAGTAAAAATGACTTCGGAAGCTGATTCCGAGTGGAGAGGGTTGCGTTTAACCTGTTAGTTGTGCGTCGCGTCCCCAACCCTGTCGCTGGTCGCGTCGCCAACCCTGTCGCTGGTCGCCTCGCCAACCCTGTCGCTGGTCGCGTCGCCAACCCTGTCGCTGGCCCCGGCTCTCGCTGTACCCATCATTGTCTTTTGCCTATTTCTTTTCTCCACCACCCGCTGCGGCGCCGGTTCTCCACGGTTGAACGGTGCTTTCAACCAAAATTACTCGCCAGTAGACTCTTCCAATATTGAACGCGCGGGCTCCAAGCGCGCACAGCGCTGCGCCGCCGCCGCGGGAATGCGTCAAACGGTCGCAATCAAGATGGCGGACTCCCTCAACTGTCCGCCGTTTTAGCGGGAGCCCGAAGCCAGTGGATGGGTTAGGAGCAGAGCTGTGCGCCGAGGTAAAATCCTCGGCGGCGGCGGCGGACCTGGAAACAGGTGGCGGCGCAGCGCGCCGCGGCGTTCGCCGGCGTGGCGTGCGCCGGGCGACGTGGCGCGCATTCAGTTTTGATCTTTCTTCGAATGGAAAGTGTCATGATGGGAATGGCTTCAGAGAGGAAGTTACATGTAGAAGATACATATGTACAGGGAAATCAGCAATGCTTCGTTTATAATTTCGAATTGGAAAGCACGATTCTGTGCTGTCAACCTTTTGTCTCTATTATATTATGTTTCGTCTTGTCTCTGACTTACGCATCACAATGCTCATCCTCCAGGCTTTCCTTCTGTCACAATTCTCCCAAGTTGGAGCTCACATAAGCGTAGAGATCTCTATCAACACAAACAGGGCAGACACACAAACTTTCGCGTCAGAGAAGCAGAGATTCGTAGCGCGTGCCACAGAACCTCAACCTGAGGCCTCGTGGTACAGCTGCCGCGAGCTTACATTGAAGTTTTGAGCCGATTTTCTACGTTTGGTTACTCATGATCTGCAGCAATTCAGTTGTCCCGAATTGACAAATTTTTAATATCATCTTCGGGTTTAGAAATCATGAACTCGGGCGGTGAAAGGATCTCTCGATTCGCGCAGCTCGCCACGACGCGTCGCGCTGCGTTGAGGAAATTTCGCGGTGGCGGCGCGGCGTCGCGTCGCGTCGCGTCGCGAAAATTTCTCGGCGGCTGGCGGCGGGAAATCAGACGCGGCGCGCCAGCGCGCCGGCGTACATCCGGCGTGGCGCACAGCTCTGGTTAGGAGAGGTTAGTTCAGGTTGAGAACGCCCGAACAGAGTCAGTATGTCGACCTAAGTGATACATGAGACTGCAGAGCGGATGGCTTTGAGCACTTCGTGGCCTGATTTACGCGTAGAGCGCTCTGACCTACAGTCGGGTATATAGCCGAACAGCTAGAACCGCGGCGCGGCGGGCCGCCATATTGATTGCGACCGTCTGACATAGACTCTCAAAATCCCGGACATCCAGCGCAAAGCGCTTGAGGAAGCTCGCGAGATCGGGGATCGGAAGTTTCGCGCCTCGAACGACTGGGCGCAAAACTTCATGTGTCGGAACGAATTCAGCATTAGGCGTAGAACGAGTGTTGGACAGCCATTTCCGACGGATTCGGATCGTAAAATTGCAAACTTCAGGGAGTCTGTTCAGAATGCGACCTCGAACATCCGGTTCTCGGGTGTCGGCAATGTCGACGAGATCTCGATCCCTTTCGACGTCGTCCACGGTCGGGCGGTGGCGGTTAAGGGTAGGCCTTCCAGCGGATCCGATCCGCGGATCCGGATCCGCAGGATCCGTTCAAATTTTGCGGATCCGCATCCGCGGGATCCGCACAAAATATCACAGGTTACAGGGAGCTGAAGAATCCTTGCTTTCAGGCCTCGTATCGAGGCAGAGCGTAGAGCTCACATTCAAAGTCGCTTTGCTCTCTCTCCCTCTCCCAAACCGCCACACTAGCGACACATTGTTGACTGTTCTGGACAGTTCCCCCAGAATCACACCACACGCTGAACAGAATAGAACCACATCACGTACGGATCGTACCACAGCAGCTGAGAGACAGCTGTAAATCGCTCAACAGCTGGCTGTCAGCTGGGTTCGTTTTAAAATGAGGATGCCCGGGATGGCATCTCTGCAGTGTGCTTCCGTCCATGGGGTATTTCAGGCTGGAATTGTTGAGAATTGATGTTTTGAGGCCCATTCGGATCGAGCGATGCTACTCCAGTACATTCCGCAGTCGGATGAATGTAATTCATGTCGATTTTGCTAAGAAATAAAGGGATATGAAATGTGCGAAGCACGGGCCTTCTTCCTTTGTCGATCTCACTTCTACAGCTCTTCATTTCGGCCAAGAATCGCCGATCGGCACAAAACTCTTCCAGGTTCATCTTCCGCGCGTGCTTCCATTCTGGTCCCCCAATAGTACTATTTAGCAGCATGTAATTATTGGAGCAGAGATGCGACAACGGATTCCGTTACGAAATCCGAGCGAAGCGCGCGAATAGAACTCTGTCTAATTCCCACCAATTACTGAATCTGTGATCATGGATAAGTTCAGAGAAGTGACAAATCCTAAAAGCTGGGTCTGGCAGTATTTTTTGAAGAGCTCAGACGGAGCGAAGTGCATCAAATGCGAAAAGGTAGGCTTTGAATTCATGTGGCATCAATTTCCACAGGGGGATATCCCTGATGTAACTCGAATAGCAGCATTGTGATGAGTAGTTGAAGAGCTCAAGAACCAAGACCGTCGCTCATTCGGGCTCTCTTCTGTATTGCTCCTCGTCCTTGCACTTAGAATGCCTCTTTTCAAAAGACCCGATCGTCAAAGGAACAAAATTGAGGTTTCCGTCGCTCTTAAACGATAATATTGTAGGATTTCTGTTGAATTGAACAAGCGTGAATCCTAGCGGATTAGAACTGACTGCTGGAAGCAGACAACTTTATTATCCCTTTGGTGGTTGAAAATGCATTCATTGGATGGTGCGTTTGGAGCGCGCCAAGACGCGACATTACCCCCCCCCCCCCCCAGTGGGTGCTCGAGGTCTTGGAGGGCGCCCGCGTTTTCTAGGCACATGGAACGAAATATTGAGCGGATCGATGATAGCTGGTTTTACACGCTGAATAGATACACGACAAGGGCCATTGAGAGTTTGGATTTTGACTGTGCGTTTGTAATTCCGGCACTCCTGAGTTGGGCTTCAACTTTCGTGAACCACGCGTCTGGATTTTGCGGCCAGTACGTGGGAAGTGTGAGAGCGACGGCGGCCAATTTGTACGATACCTCTTGTACGTCAGGCACGATCGGAACTCCCTGTTCAGGCATTATGAAGGTTTTGATTCCGGGTCACCAATGTAGGATTTCTGTTGAATTGAACAAGCGTGAATCCTAGCGGATTAGAACTGACTGCTGGAAGCAGACAACTTTATTATCCCTTTGGTGGTTGGAAATGCATTCATTGGATGGTGCGTTTGGAGCGCGCCAAGACGCGACAATATCATGAGTAACTTGCGAGCTTCTGGCATTTGAGGTATCAATTTAAGGCTCTGAAGAACGGAAGATCAATGGGTTCGCTTATGAAACATCTTAAAGCCGAGCACGACATTTCACTCAGAGACCAGTTGTCAGGTCCCTCCTCCGAATCAGAGCTCAAATCCGACGAGAGGTGATCCTTCCTCATTCTTCGAGGAGGAAGAACAGCTCCTCGGAATCATTGAAATACAACCGGCTAAGAGGAAGAGGCAGGTGCAATTAGACATGTTCCTCAATCGTGAACATACGCTGAGGAGTGACGCACTGGGCCTGGTGTGTAAAACCAACCTTAGCACGAGGCAACTAGTGAGCTGCGACATCCTAAGGAGACTCTTCAACCTAGCATATCCGAGCGATCCTGCACTACCCAAATCTGGATCCACGATCACCAAGTGGCTTCAAGAAGACGCAACGAAACTCCGTGAGCAGATGCGCACCCGATTCCAGACCATCATTGAGAGAGGTAAGGGAGCCCTCTGGAGCGCTCATCAAACATCAGCCCTGAGATCCGGTAGGAAACTTTCACGGCGATTCTTATTTCTCTTCCAGGAAACAAACTGTCAATCTCCTTTGACGAAGCAACAGTTGTGGGAACCGATCGCTACTTGTCTCTGAACGTCCACAATGAAACCGCGATTTTGGGAAGCTCCAACGTTGCCGCTCTCGGGCTCGTGAAAGTAACGAGCCGAGCCACTGGATCGCATCTGAGCGAGCTTGTCATCGAGCGGCTGGCTAGTGTCGGGCTCAAGACCGGCAACATAGTGGCAGCTGCCACTGACGGTGCGACCAATGCCCTCAGGGCGGTTGACCTCATGGGAATCAGGAAGCAGAAGTGCTTCGCTCACGGACTCGATTTGGTAGTGAAGAAGGTCATTTACGGAAGGAACGCGTTATCCGCATGGCACGCCAATAAGCAACACGGATGAGCAGGCGCTGGAGCAGATAGCCTCGGTCTTCGCTCCTTTCAAGACTGTCATCATTAGAGTGCGTACCTTCATGCAAAATAAAACCAGGAAATATGCATGCAAATATGCAAGGAAACTGGCCAAAATATGCACCGAAAAATATATTTTATGCACGTTTATGTTGATACGTGCGAAGGATTGTATGACTGTTACACAGTTAGACGACATTAATTCTCAAATTTTCGAGAGTGAAATCTTGTCGACGGTCGTTCAGGGTATGTTTCGAACCGGAGAAGGTCCATCGACTTCGACAGATGTCATTGGAGCAAATCCGGAGTGAGCGACCCCCAATGGTCCGGAGCTGCGCCCCGTCTCTTGAACTGAACCAGTGAAATTCCCGATGAATTTATGCAAATATATGCTCTGAAGCCCATTTGATTCATTTTTGAGCCACATTTGACGCCCGATTCATGCAAATTTATGCTCCGAACCCCATTATATGCATATTCGAACAGAATATCCAAAATTATGCATTTTTATGCATTTCATGCATTTTGCATGAACATACGCACTCTAGTCATCATCCTCCTATGCTCAAGGAAGGCAAATCTGTTGAACGCGGACAGGATCCTTATCTTGCTATTTCAAGACCTCCGCAAAACTCAATCAGCATTGGCTGATCGCCTCCTGGAAACATTGAAGGACGAGATAAGGAAAAGACGGACGCTGATATCTACAGTCATCGCAATACTTCATGACCCTCGATACGATTTCAAGCTTGAGCGCGAGGTGGGACTGCCGGTCCCATCTGATGAGGATATTCTCGACGTACTTGCAGGAGTCATTGATGCCACATCAGATCCCGAAATTTCTAGTCAACTGACAGACTCCGCGGTGAGCTGCGTCTTCTTAATTGAGCTCTGATGTTGAAGCGATATACCCCGGACGTTCTACCAGCCAAGCATTTAACAGCATCTCGTTTCTTCAGGTTCCCCTATCATGGAATACGGTTTTCGCCCCTGCATCACGCGAGACTCCCCACCCTCCCCGAGGTTGCACGAGAGAAAATTCGAAGAGAGAATTCTGTAGCTATAAAGATGGTGGCAGCTGCGGTCATCTTCTGGATGCATGTCGCAAGGCCCTCACATCAGTTCCACCGACCAGTGTTCAGCCCGAGAGGGATTTCAGTATTCTGCGCCCGATGCTTGGTGACCACCGCGTGAGCTTGAAACCAGAGACTCTTGATAATATATTCATGCTACGTAAAGGTTCCGAATATGGAAGTGATTCCAAATCCAAATAGTTCGTGATTCATGCTCTCTCAGTCTTCTCATCGCAATGACGAATACATGAAAAACTCATTTGAATTTTCTCTGTGCTTTGAATCAATCTGTATATATGCATTCTTAACTCGATACTCGGCACTCGAATGCCCATTTCTTTTCCCCGCCTATCGATCTGTCAACCCGTGCGCTCTTCATCATATTCCAATAGTATTCGAGACAAACATGGGAGAGAGAGAGTCTTTGTTATTCGTTGCACATAATGAAATAAACCATTTTTCCAATAACCTCCGCTAGACGGCTTCTGACGATCGGAAACGATGAATGTAGAGTGCTCGACCGAATGCGGATATTTGCGGATATTATCCGCGGATCCTGACTCCGGATCCCCGCGGATCCGATATCCGCGGATCCCAAATTTTGCGGATATTTGGAAGACCTAGTTAAGGGGAGTGATTGCGTGAAAATCGATTCAACAGGCCATGAGAAGAACAACTTCACTGTGGTTCTCGGTGTGACGGCTGCGGGCGGAAAACTTATGCCAATGTTGATATTTAGGAAGAAGCTCATACCGAAGGGGAATTTTCCTTCGGATGTGATAATCAAAGCTAATCAGAGAGGTTGGATGAACGAGACATAGATGATTGAATGGCTTGATGAAGTGTGGACGAAAAAAGGTTTTACGAAGAAGAGCCCTCGTAGTCCTTATTGACTTGAGAGTCTAAAATTCAGACTCCGCACCGTGCCACAAGACCGAAGGAGTCAGGAGCGAGCTTGAAACGCATTACAAAGTCGCTATAGTCCCGCCCGGCCTAACACGATTCTGCCAACCGCTTGATGTCAGCGTGAATAAGGTATTCAAAGACAACCTCAGGAGACTTTGGGAGGCGTGGATGTCGGACGAACAGAAGGCTTCGTATACCAGGGGAGGCAATAGGAGAAGAATGAGCTACGTCGAAGTAGCGAACATGGTACTTCACAGTACACCCAACACAACACGAGACGAACACACGTATACCAGGAACAGCTTCTTCAATCAATGCATAACTTCGTCGTCTTTGAAAGTCAAGACGCGCCACGCAGATCGCGCGGTAGAGACAGCAACAAATATGGGGAAAGGGAACAGTTCGAAACCACATCACTTCCGCAAGAAACCCCGTCACCTCGAAGCGAACCATAAAACGGAATCCTCCGTCAATAAATAGTCTAGAACGCCCCAAGACAACAACCTGGCTACGCGCCCGTCCGCAAGATCGGGGTGAGGCAAGTGAAGTGCGCTGTCGAACATGTAAATTCCAACCATGCGAGCTTCGACGAGTTTTTCGTACTCCGAAACTTATTGTTAGCAACGACTCAGACATCCAAATCAGAGTATCCGTCGTTGAGCCCCAGGAGCGGGAAGCTGTGGTCATGAGCCGTGGGACACGGGTTATTGGTTGAGACGTTTCAAACTGTTGAGGCGGATGGCTTTGCGGAAAAGTTAACGCACTCCTGCGGGAGGTTGAGTGCTCGTTTTCCCTGAACCTGATCTGCCCTATGGTTGTCTACCTCACAGAGAACACGCGGCCACGAGACCATAAGCTGCATCCGTTCGATTAAACGACGCTTATCGGTGCCAAATGTGGCTTGTGTCTCAAGTCCGGCACCATGGAGCCTCCCGGCTCAAGTCTCAGTAATCCCTGAAAGCGAGGGGTGAAGTCATCTGAATTATATCAATGAATGTCACAGGTTCGACCTCAAGCGAACGGAGAGAGGCTGATCTTGTTCTTCTTGTAGGCCTTGGAAAAGGCAGTTTTTTTTTGTCTTTACAGAGACCGTTCTTCAGAGGGTTAGGGTCCGGCATCTCGAAAACCCGCTATCTCGAAAACCCGCCATCTCGAAAAAAATACCCGGGAGTTCGAAAACCCGGCAGCTCGAAAGCTCTCTCCCCAAAAGCGGCTTTCGTTCGAGCTCAGCGAACCTCCTATGCCAGGGCTTATGAGAGCCTAGGTTAGGTGATTGCCTGTGCGTACTTCGGAATGAGCGTACCTATTCGATGTCCTATCATGGAACACTGACGGAATACAGTGAATGAGCTGTGGATTGACGCCCGCATGACCGAAGGCGGCAAAATGGTGCGTTACGAAAGCGCTACAATCAATGCCAGGCCCGTGCACTGTCTTCAGGATTTCGGAAATCCAACCCGCCATCCTACCGCCAGCGACAACGCCAACCGCCTACCAGAAAAGAGTCGGGAAATGTCCTCCGTGCCATCACAATTTCCGATTGACGACCAACGGTCTCGCCGAGACCGGCTCTCATGAGCCCTGGTATAGAAGGTTCGCTGAGCTCGAGCCAAAGCCACTCCTGGGGAGAGAGTTTTCGAGCTCCCGGGTATTTTTCGAGATAGCGGGTTTTCGAGATGGCGGGTTTTCGAGATTCCGGGCATTCACCCTTCAGAGGATCCGTTGTTGAAGAGTTTCAGGTTTCCCCAATGCGAGATTCAGACCCAGATCCTTCCATATCCGGTCGAGAGCAGCGCGGATTGAAGTATTTCAAGTACATCATATGGGATCTGAAGTAAGGCATGTCGCTTTGGGTGAAATTCATCTGGGCAGTCTGAGCCTCGTAGTCTCTCGTAGCAAAGACTTCACAGTCGGATCCGTTGTGCTGCTGAGGGAGATCGAGAATTATCGGGAGATCCCATTCGTCGACGTCGAGCAAATATCCAGGCTTTTCGGCCATCTCTGCCTCCAAGTAACACAGTAGGTTCTGTTGCAGTTCGATGTTCTGGCGACCTAGAGAAACCAGAAACTTGATCTCTTTGAATCGGAAGTCAACGATCGCCATAGACCAGTGATTATCAGAGTGGACGGGGAACATGAGGAGATCTTGAGAGAAAATGTTGATATCCTTTGTGTTGTATTGAAGCCGTCCGTTGTAGACTTTCAGGAAGAAGGAGCTCTATGCATACACCTTGAGGGAGAACGGATTGCTCGCGTTGCGTTTGACGATAAGATCCATATAAGTATCTATGATGGTATCGTTCAGCCAATTCAGCCCGACTAAAGTCTCCAGGTCGATCCTTGTGATAGCGATGTTCGAGATTTTCACGAGTGTCTGATTCTGAGGCTTCCTGAGTGCCTCGTGGATGACACCGAGCATAATCTGAGACATTGGTGGAACTTGGGTTCCATCGGCGGGAGAGTCTACTTGGGCCTACTAAATGGACTGTAGCTCTTGGAGTTCAAGGAGCTGATTACATTGATCTTCTTGTAGCTCGGACACCTGGTCGTTCGTACTTGATGGACTTGTCTCATCCCCTGGATATTGATTCCTCTCGTGCTCTTCCCCCTTTGGTGGACCTCGCAGATAATCGTGGTCTGAGTGAGAGGAAGGAGAGATTCAATGGCGTCAGCGAGTAGCCGTGGTCTCTTGGACACGGTAGATTTTCCGAATGTTCGTGGAGGATTCTTCTTAATACGCGATCTTCCCTCGCTCCCGCTGCAACTGCCTCGTCAATCTTCACCCAGCTTTCAACCTCCGACACCTGATGATGCTTTAGAGCTCCTTTCGCAGACCGTTTCTTCCCCCTGAGCGTGACATGCTGGGCAAGCGCATTGCCATCCACGTAAGCTTCCGAAGCTTGTCACGAGCTGTGAAATGAAGTTGAAGAGTAAGACAGCCGTAGATTAGGGCAGTGGTTCCCAAACAGTGGGTCCCAGTTCATCTGTATTCGGGCGTTGTTAATTCGCGTTTGAACTCCCGGAACTGATCTGATGGTGCCTTCATCACGGGATCTCTTGTCGACTGAGACGTCTTGGGAGAGCTTGCAGATGGCGGCTACAACAAGAATCGAGTTTGTGAGACGGCGTCGATTGATACTAAACATCTCCGGAGGTAGCTCAAAACCACCAATCACCAATCAGCCAACAGGGATCACGACCATATGATTTTAGGCTCAAAACCACCAATCACCGATCGGCCAACAGGGATCACGACCATATGATTTTAAGCTTAATGTGCTCTGCACGATATATCTGCATCAGAAGTCCAATGAGCTCCCATACTCACACGACTGTCTACAGCTTCAGCTTCCTGCGAACACTGCTCAAACACGTCCCTGATATATTGTGCGGGGAGCAGTGGGAGGGAACAGAACGAGAGAAGCTTAGAGTGCACCGACTTTGAATTCCTGATGGTTGTTGCAAGTCCCACTTCCGGCCTGCTGGCATACCTCACGATACATTGTGCATAGTGGAAGAGACAGCCGTAGGTGCGAATGCCGGGGAATTCGGCCCGCACGGCTCTCCTCATCGCAGCATCGAAATCGCCCATGTATCTGACAAGTAAACCTCACGAAGTGTCCAGTAAAATTCGATATGGGTGGATAGCCTATCTTGTAGCTCTAGGAGAGAACATTACAGAACAACACGCAGAAGTTGCTATTTCGAGCTTCTTAATAGGTTCCGGGCACGATTTCTCTGCCCAAGACTCGAAATCAGCCCAGATGGCGTCGGACGCCGCCAGTCTCTAACGAATTCGTTCCGGTGCCATTCAGTGGGTACTTCCACCCGCTTCAAGACGAGACCGAGTCGGGCTCCCTAACTTCTATCGTCGAGCTTTGCAAGCGGGTTCACTATAGTCACCAAATTAGCCAATGAGTTCCACACATTAAATAAGGTGCCTAGGGGGAGTCGGGCCTATGCTTCGATTTTATTCTCAATTCTCTGTCTTCCAAGCATTTCCAGATCTTCATAAATATAATCAATAGTCATACGAGACAGTGTGGGTTCAAATGAATGTATAAAAGTATTGATCAGGCTCCAGCATTGGTCTGTTCGCGGGAAGTTGTACTTTTTCGGGTTTTACGGCACCACAAATACAAGCATATTGCCGATAAAACACTTATTGATAGGCCGGTCAGCATCATGATTTGCATTCCACCATCTCCTTCTGCCGGCGGTACCATCCCGGTTGCAAATGCTAACAGGCGGGCCTTGGCCGCTATTGAGATTACGGCTACAAAACCCACGCGGGCCAACTTAGTACCTAAGCTCGCTTCTTCCGGCTCATTTGAGGGCGGTTGTGCGGAGGGTATGTCAACAGAACCAATCAGGTTGTCTTCACTCGCACGCACTGTCGTGAAAGCGAGAAAAGTGACGGCGATGGCGATGATCATTCTGGATTGATGCCACCAACTCACGTTTTTGATCTTCCTCTTCTTGGACGGCTCCATGTTCCGAAATTCCAATCAAGTCGTACGGGTAGATGTAACAGAGCAACTCCAGCTGAACCTGAGTATGTCCCAGTTTGGTTTAGTTCTTCAGTTCTGAGAAACGTCTGACTTCTGAGACCTTCTGGAAATCTCTGACTGAGCTGAAGCCCTGCTTTTGAGTTTCGAAGAGGGACGACAAATTCAAGCGATCGTCTTTCAGCGGAATTTTGACGTCGTCTGGCTTCACGTGCATGACAAGTCCTCCATTGTGTACATGAAGATGGAGTCGGGATTCGACATCGCTGAACCGAGGGCGTCGAACGTGCAGCATCGGCTGGCTGAAGAAATCGTCCAAGAGGCGGTTCGACGCCCGGAAAAGCGTGTTCACGGTCCCCGGGGCCACGGGACGGCTTCTAGAAGACAAGAAGTACGCAAGGTCGTCCATGTGGTCGAGGGCAGGGAAGGCAGCCTGCAGTAAACGCGCGTTACCCCTCGCGACGGCGAGAGAGAGTCGCTGCCGGAGGAATTCTAGAGCGCGGTTCTCGGCACAATTGGCTTTGATGAGCTTGCCGATTTCCTTGACTAGACTGTCCGCAGCGCGTCCCCATACGCCGGTGGAGTCGATGACGAAGGGGACAAACACGTGTGAGTTGACTAGGTGAGCGTACTTGCGCGACTTCTGGGTTTCTGCCCAGGAGGCCACGAAGCCGGGGCCTTTGCGAGCCTCTGGACGATGCGAAACGCAGAGAGAGTCGGGTACGGTCACATCAAAGCACAAAGGCTTCCCGTACCGCCACGGTCTCAGCGTCTCGCCGTCAGGGCGAGTTCGGTCGACGAGGGACAGGCCGTGGGGTTCCAGACGGCATGGGATGCCTCCCTGTCGGATGGATCGAGCGAGAACGTCGCAGATGTCGTCGTGACGGGCGATTTTAGGACCCGAGAGCCTCTGACAGGCAAGGGCATGGAGGCCATGGGCGTCAATCTTCGAGCCACACACAGGTTGAGTCTCCAACAAACTCTAGGCCGAGGCGATAGGAAATCGCGGATCTGAAAACGGCGTCGTTTAGGAGTGTACCAATGAGTGGGGAAGGAATGGCGTTCAGCCACGCAGCTGAGTGTGGTGAAGAGGCGGCGGCGAGGCGGATCTTATCATCCTCGGTGTGTACGACCAGGGTGGAAGCGGCCTTGTTGCAGGAGATGATGTCCCATGCCTCCTGAGAGGCCAGCGATTTCTCCTCGGGAAGAGGGAGCTCCAGGTTTTGCCAAGCATCCATGGCCTCTGACTCGTAAGCCATGCCTGCGGTGGGTACCAAAGAAAGCGTCAATTCTCTGGATGCGTGCATTGAGGACAGGTAAGCCGGAAGAGCGAGGGCCGTGCAGGAGCGGAGACCGATGTCCCCTGAGGAGAGTGGGAGGGAAGCCTGGTACCAAGAGTCGTCCGTAAGGAGGACGTTTAGGCGGGAGACTAAGAAGTCGCGGAAGAGCTCGTCGAATTGCCTCAACGCCCTGTTGTGCAAAAAGCACGGAGCAGTCCGCAAGAGGTAGACGAGTTTCTGAACTCCGGCGGCGCACTTTGTTAGGAAGAACCCTGGATGAGACCTCAATTCTCGGAGGCGCAACAAGAGGGTGGACATTTCCTCCTTCTTCTTGTGTAGAATGGAGGGGAGAGCCTCAGGGAAGAGACCTGTTCCCAGGAGCTCGAGGTCGGCTTTGTCTCGGAACTTGACTCCGGGTAGCACGGCGTCGAATTCGCCGCGGATGCGCGAAGATTCTTCCGCAGAAAATCCCTGAATGTAGATCTCGCACTTCGCGGCGTTCACCTCGAGGCCACTGTTTTCACGAAAGGCCAGCACTTTATTGAGGTCCTCGAGCACCGCTGAGGGCGACTCGTCTAGGAGAGTACCATCGTCGAGGTAGAAGAGGGGTAGCTGGCAAGTGAGGGACGAAGTGAGGGGGTGGAGAAGCGTGGAAAAGGCTAGGGGCGCGGCCACATCGCCTTGCTGTACGCCGGAAGATGACCAGATCACGTCGTCGTTGAAAACTAGCGGAGTTTGGCGAGAGTAGCTCTGGTGGAGCATGGGATAGAGGTTTGGGCAGTGCGTAGCCATCTCCTGGAGCATACGCCCTCTCTTGTTTAAATTGAATGCGTTTGAGAAATCAACCTTCACCATGCACAATCTCGGCCGACTAGTCACAAAGGAGCGAGCAGCGTGAGCCGCGATCTCGGCGCCGCCCTCGAGACCGTAACCCAGCTGTCGGGGCTGGAGAAAGTGAGCATCGGTTTGTCTGAGCAGGGTCTTAGTGGCCAAGCGGCGAAGCGTACAGCCGATGACAATCGGGCGGTGGCCGCCTGTCTTCTTCTTTAGAGCAAAAAGTGCACCGCCGTAGAAGACATCCCTGACCGAGTCTGGAATCTTGCCGTCTCGCACAATGTTGCAGACGCGTGACAGGGGCTTGAGGATGGGAGAGTCTTTTCCCCTCGGCCAAAGCATGTCCTTGACGTGTGCGGAGGTGAGACCGTCCAGGCCTCCCGCCGTGCCAGGGCGGAAACTCTGGAGTGCGCGGTATACATCCTCGGGGCCACATGAGCCAGCGGCGCAGACATCGGGAGGGGGCGAGGGAGTGACATTATCCAGGAAGGCGGGAGGATGCTCGGCCTGCATATCGCGTAAGGATTCGGGGGACGATGATGCGATCGAGTCGTCAGTGGCCAGAACTCGGACTGCACCACTGATGTCGAAGTCGAGGAAGAGTTTTTTCTCTGCAACGAGGGTGCGCTGATCGCCGCTGGATTGCGAGCGACGTGATTTGGGAGTGCGCGGTGCGGACGAGTGCAACCTGGAGTTGAACTGATCAGCAGACTGACGGATATTAGCCTTGATGATTTGAGTGATGCTGAGATCCTCCGATTGCTCGCCGAAATGGAGGATCCGATACGCGAAAGTGAACAAAGATGACCACGCCTCCATAGAATTGGAGTCCACGATGTCGTTGAGAGTTCTTGAGAAAGCCTCGGCAACGAGGTGACGTGCGCCTCTGGGGATGCGGCGCAGTAGTCGCAAGTCTCGGCGTAGTCTCGACAGCTGGACGTACAGCGGGAAGTCAGTCTCAGGGGCCGCCGACGCCTCCCGACTTCCAGGGGGCGGAGGCGTGGAAGAGCTGGCGTTGTTCAGAGAGCGAGTTGACGGTGAGGCCGTCAAATTCTGTTTGTGTGATCGCCCAATGTGAACGCGAAGGCCCTGGAGTGAGTCGAAGGCCCGATTGCAGAAACTGCAGGTGTAGGACCCGGTCCCGGTCCCTGGACCCGGGTCCTCAGGCGAGGGAGTCGAGTTATGAGGTGGGGGTGGAATTTGTCGGGCATGCGTTCGGCGCCAAGCGCCTCGGAGAGGGAAACGATCCCAGACCGGGCCGATTCTCCGACGGTGTGTCTAGATGACAACACAACACAAACTGGAGACCACTGCGGGAATCTAAAAGAGGCGAGAACGAAGCGAATCTTCGATAGGATGTGGTGAAACTGTGTGATGCAGGTGCACTGGGTGATGGAGAGTGGAACTGCCGAGAAGAGACGAAACTGGGCTGGCCGGTGGCGTCGATTCGGCACGAGAAAGCGGAGCACCAAACAGCTGCTGTCGAATAGCAGACAGCCAGCATTTTATATAATTACTAGCGTACCCGGTCGCGCTTCGCGCGACTCTTACCCTCTAGTTTTCAACGTTGCTCATTGCTCATTGCTCATTGCTCATTGCTCATTGCTCATTGCTCATTGCTCATTGCTCATTGCTCATTGTACAATGGGATCAAGTTTACCCGCGACGACGGACCGCGACTCCAAAGTTCCCGGCGAGCAAAATTTGAGCAATCGGGGGATAGGCCCTCCTCGGAGAACAGGAAAGTTTGAGGTCCGACCGACTGCAGGTCTCGACGACTGTCTCCGGCGCTCTTCGTCCCGCGTGGTCGCTCGTGACTGCGGGCACCCACTATTATCCTGTGGGTACCGAAGGCCTCCAGTCGGAACCACGGTTCCGCGGGTCCCTGACTGACATGAGTGTCGCGAGCTGCCGGCTCCCTTCCGGAACAGTGGCGCTCTTGAGACGCCTAGCGTGGCGGCACCAAGTCAGTATCCCCTTTCGAGTCCGTTTTCTCGGGACTCCCGAGAGCGGCTTTCCCGAGAACTATCCCGGCTCCCGTCCATATCCGTTTACCCGGGATTTCCCGGGAACGGCTTTCTCGAAAACAGTCCCGGTTCCCGTTCAAGTCCGTTTTCCCAGGAACGGCTTTCCCGAGAACGGTCCCGGTTCCCGTTCAAGTCTATTTCCCGGAATTCCCGGAAACGGCTCTCCCGAGAACAGTCCCGGTTCCCGTTCAAGTCCGTTTCCCTGGGATTCCCCGTTGACGGCTCTCCCGAGAACAGTCCCGGTTCCCGGCATCTGTTCTTTTCTCCGGGATTTCCGGAACGGCTTCGCCGAGAACAGTCCCGGTTTCCGACATCTTTGCGTTTCCCCGGGCTTCCCCGGGAACGGCTTCCCCGAGAACAGTCCCGGTTTCCGACATCTGTGCGTTTCCCCGGGATTTTGCGGGAACGGCTTTCCCGAGAACAGTCCCGGTTCTCGTTCAAGTACGTTTTCCCGGGACTCCCGAGAGCGGCTTTCCCGCGAACAGTCCCGGTTCCCGACATCCGTGCGTTTCCCCGGGATTCCCCGGGAACGGCTTCCCCAAGAACAGTCCCGGTTTCCGACATCTGTGCGTTTCCCGGGATTTTGCGGGAACGGCTTTCCCGAGAACAGTCCCGGTTCTCGTTCAAGTCCGTTTTCCCGGGATTTCCCGGTGACGACTCTCCCGAGAACAGTCCCGGTTCCCGACATCCGTGCGTTTCCCCGGGATTCCCCGGGAACGGCTTTCCCAAGAACAGTCCCGGTTTCCGACATCTGTGCGTTTCCCCGGGATTTTGCGGGAACGGCTTTCCCGAGAACAGTCCCGGTTCCCGTTGAAGCCCGTTGCCCCGGGATTTCCCGGTGACGACTCTCCCGAGAACAGTCCCGGTTCCCGACATCCGTGCGTTTCCCCGGGATTCCCCGGGAACGGCTTTCCCAAGAACAGTCCCGGTTTCCGACATCTGTGCGTTTCCCCGGGATTTCGCGGGAACGGCTTTCCCGAGAACAGTCCCGGTTCTCGTTCAAGTCCGTTTTCCCGGGACTCCCGAGAGCGGCTTTCCCGAGAACTTTAGTTTCTTGCCGTTCCGCACGGCAGCCTGGGATGGCGGACACGGACACGAACTGCAGCTCGGGACGATAGACCACGCGAAACAGATAGCAAGCACTCCGTGCAATCTCACTCCGTTGGAAATCGAATGCGCGACGGCGAATGCGGAGCGGCGGCCAACGGCGCGCATTTCGAATGGCGTTATTCACGGTCGCAAGAACGACGAAGTGTTTGAGTTTTTCGAGATTGCGGCCTCTAGAGGACGTCGAGGAGGACTCACGGTAGCCTAAAGCCTTCCGCGGTGAGTTTGGCGGCTTTGGGCGAAAGGGCCTGCCGGGATAAGTGCCCACGGAAACGATTTTGAACGCGAGGTGGCTGGTCGTATCCGGGGTCCCTCGCAATGCACTTCGCCCTATACAGTTTTGTTCCGCGGGCCCCTGGGCGCCGCGAGAAGCCAAAGTCTGAAAAACTGAAAATGCTTATATCTCGAGAACGGGTGGAGCTAGGAAGTCGAACAAAAAATCATTTTGAAGCTCTCTGCAAGGGCTATCGATCGCATGTCTTGCCATTTTTTTGTCGCCCTTCCTTCATGCCGAAAACGACGAATTACGGTAAAAAAGTGGTCGTTTCACCCTGAAGACGACGAGGCGCCACTTTCTAGTATGTCTCAATCGATTCCTCTCCTCAAAATACGTCGACATATGAAGTTTCATCAAAATCTTCAACTGCCCTCGGAGTGAACTACGCGGCCGAAAATGGCCGTGGGGGTGATTTTTCGCTTCGGGAGAGCCAGAGCCCGCTTAAAGACCTCCCCGTGAGCTCTGCTGTGAACACGCCAACCGGGTTCTGGGCGATTTCTGGGGGAAAATCACTCCTCCGGCCATTTTCGGCCGCTTAGTTCAGTGCGAGGGCAGTTGACGATTTTGATGAAACTTCGTATGTCGACGTATTTTGAGGAGAGGAATCGATTGAGACATACTAGAAAGTGGCGCCTCGTCGTCTTCAGGGTAAAACGACCACTTTTTTACCTGAATTCGTCGTTTTTGGCATGAAGGAAGGGCGACAAAAAAATGGCAAAACACGCGATCGATAGCCCTTGCAAAGAGCTTCAAAATGGTTCTTTGTTCGACTTCCCAGCTCCACCCGTTCTCGAGATATGAGCATTTCCAGTTTTTCAGACTTTCGCTTCTCGCGGCGCCCAGGGGCCGCAGAGCATGGCTTGTATTGAAGAAAGTGCGTTCTGAGGCACCCCGAACACGATCAGGCACCTCCCGTTCTAAATCGTTTCCGTGGGCAGATCGGTTCTATGTTATCCCGGCAGGCCCTTTCCGCGAGATCCGGGCCGCGGTTTGGCCGTGATGCGGACAGGATCGAGCGTTCGCAAGTTGTCTTTTATTTATTAGATTTCTTAAATTATTAAATAATATTTCTCTTTATTTTCATAAAGGTTGCGGCCATGGCCGACTTTGACGATTTCCCCGGCATTCGCCGTAAGTATAGGGGATGGGAACCATGGAAACCATCTCCGAGGAAGTCGGCCGGGAACGAGATTCGATCCAACGACCCGCCGCTCGCGAAACGTCAGGCTAGACTCATCGGCTAATTTGGTGGCTACAGTGAACCCGCTTGCAAAGCTCGACGATGGACGTCAGGGAGTTCGACTTGGTCTCGTCTTGAAGCGGGTTGAAGTACTCACTGAATGGCACTGGAACGAATTCCTCAGAGACTGGCGGCGTCCGACGCCATCTAGGCTGATTTCGAGTCCTGGGCAGAGAAATCGTGCCCGGAACCGATTAAGAAACTCGAAATAGCAACTTCTGCGTGTTGTTCTGTAATGTACTCTCCTAGAGCTAGCTCTAGGAGAGTACATATACATGGGTGGATAGGCTATCCACCCATATCGAATTTTACTGGACACTTCGTGAGGTTTACTTGTGAGAACAATGTGTCCGGGAACCTCTCTCGGTACGCCTCGGCCGAACGCGCCCACATGAGAGCCACAGCTACCAGTCCTACCTAGAAATAGGAGGAACAGGGGTCAAAACAAGTTTACAGAACAAGACTTACCACACTATACGGATTCAGGAGTATTTGAACATTCAGAACGGCGTGAAAGCTCGAGAAACATTGCTCACATGTCCTTGCCAGTTTCGAGTGAGCGACCGTGCAGCGACGAATACAGGACCCATAGAGGAAAAGATCGCCGACCCGCGGATCTCGTCGGTTTCTCCCGGTTCAAAGATGTCAGCTCCGTCGTAATTTTGGAGGCTGTTGAAACTCGCGTAGGCGATCTTTTCCTCTATGTGTTGTGGGTGGCATAGATCACAATCAAAGAGCAAAACATGTGGCCCGGCTCGATCACTGAGCACGGCGTTGTCCGTTCCCTAGGTTAGCACACTTGTTAACACTATGGCTCCTGTATCCGTCGGTGCACGGTCGCTCACTCGTAGTGTAGTGAGCTTGATTTTCAGTAGAGCCATGATAGATTCTGACCCGGCTGACATCCTCGAATTTTGTAAGAATCAGTTTCACGCGAAAATAGACCACGCGAAAGCTGCGCGAGATAGACTCGTGCTTGTGCAAGGGCGCCCAGCGAAACAATGAGACCACTTGAGTCGCCGGGTGGGCAGTAGGAGCCGGAACTGCCCAACAAGATGGAGTCTGCGCGCCAAGTTTAAACTGGGAAGCCTCTAACGGGAACGATCAACATGACGCTTTTCCCATAGGCCCAATTGTTCAATTATTCCAATTGCCTCATCGGCCCAATGCTTGATATTTCGATGTTGCGCTGCGACCGCAAAAGTGGCCATACGCAGCTAATATTTTAGGGTTATTCTAGCCTCGAGTAGGGTATCTTCTGGGCCAAGTTTCAGCTCAATCGGTTTCTAGTAGAGATGGACATATTCATATTCATGAACCAGCCACCTCCGCGGCCTTCGGCCGCTCCGGTGGCTGGCGTGGCGTTGGTTGCGAAAATTCATCTCCAGGGTGAAAATGATCGGGTGGGTATGGTCGATGAGTGGTTTGAGTTTTGGGGACATAGTGTGGAACTGGGCATAAGTACGGTGGAAGTGGGCAACCACTGATGGCAAGAGGATGTAATCTGTTGCGGGGTTGTTTTGATCTAGTATTGGCTTCGGAGGGTAGGTGAATTCGATGGCAGGTCGAGTCTATGTGTTTCGATCTAGTGTTGTGGGTATTGAGAACAACACCAAGGGTTTAGATATGTTTTATTGTGTTGCTGATAGTGATCATACCATATCTTTTAGACCCAAACCGTTGGATTGGGTTTGGGAGAATACAGAGATTGGGATTGGGAAATTGTTTGCCGTATTTCGGTTGCTTCACTGCTCTTGAGAACTCTGCGTCGAAGTTGTCCTGGTGCTTCTCTGTTACTGCGGTGGCGTTCACAGGTTGGTGGTGGCATGCTGTTGAACGTGGTGAATTGTTTCACTCATTGAATGCGAATAATCGTTGTTGTCGGAATTTGGCGATGAATTTGATCTGGGCGCCGTCTGACGAAGCGCGTTGCTGCGGCAAGTGGACGGCAATGACCCACCGCTTCGGGTGATGAAGCGGTGGGTCGTTGGATTGAGTGAAGCGTTCAGTATTTGGTTATCATCGAGGGGTCAATCAGTGAGCCTCTGTACGCGAGGCACTGAGTATCGCGTGAGTTAGTTGGCTCATGTTATGCATCATGGGAGATAACAGATATTTCAGAGTGAGTGCAAGGTTGGGGGTTTTATTGCGGGAAAGTCATGGGTTTAAAAGTGCCCTGTGAATGTTATTTGTCTGGACAGGATTGAGAGCGGTGACGAAAATTCCAGCCCGTGTCGTGAGTATGATGTCTTGCAAGGAGCTTCGCCCGCTTTGGTAGCGGGCGTGGTTTGGTTGCGAGACTGAATTTTCTGCGTGGAATCGGGCGGGCACGGATTGCAAGAGGGTGGAATCACTTTCGAGGCTGTTTCGAATAAACACGGGGCTAGGAGAGCAACTGAAATCGGTGGCAGGTAGAATCGGTTCTCTAGCAATTTAGTAGTATCAGAATTAAGTACAATTCTCAAGAGGTCATGAAACGTTTTATTGCGATGTTGAAAATTATCCTCCCATGTTGTTCAGATATCTTAGACATCGCCCAACTGTTGGATTTGGTTCGCGTTGGATGTTATGGCAGATCGTGGAACGCTTTATCGGACCAAATGGCTTCAGCTTCATGCTGGAGCAGTTGCTTGCTGGAGTAATAGCGACAGCCGAACGTAGTAAGCGCGATGGGGTCTCGGCAGATGTAGCAGTTCCCGCAGTATCCGATCCACGCGCGGAGGAAGTCCTCCATATTTTGGCGATCGTCGCCAGTAGGTTTGCGACGCTTTGCGTCGACCGCCAGGATCGTGAGCAATCGGGTGCTGTCCTCGGCGCTGGTCACGTCAACGATTGGATGCTGGTGTTCGGTGCGAAGCACTTTGACTGGCGTGCTCGTGATGGTCTTGAGATGAGGGTGTTGCATCAGGGCGTGGGTTCGTTGCGGCAATCTCCAATCGCACGATTTCGGGCTCCAGAGGTGTATAATTTGCCGTATTTCGGTTTCCTCACCGCTCTTGAGAACTCTGCGTCGGAGTTGGCTGGGTGCTTCTCTGTTAGAACGGTGGCGTTCGCACGTTGGGGTTGCCATGTCGAACAACGTTGTAAACTCGTTCACTCACTGAATGCGAATAATCGTTGTTGTCGGGATATAGGTATGAATTTGATCAGGGCGCCGAACAGGCGGCGCCCTGATCAAATTCAAATTGGCGGCGCATTGCAGCGGCAAGTTGATGGAGGAATACTGGTGGTCTAGGCTTGTAGGACTTCTCTGTAAACTACCCTAAAGTCTTGCGTATAACGAACCCGGTTTTCCGGAAAAGTGTCGATCGTATGAAGAACTTTTTCTATAAAGGACTTTTCGTATGAGGAACTTTTCCTATAAAGGACTTTTCGTATAGAGAACTTTTCCTATAAAGGACTTTTCGTATAGAGAACTTTTCCTATAAAGGACTTTTCGTATAGAGAACTTATCCTATAAAGGACTTTTCGTATAAAGAACTTTTCGTATAAAGGACTTTTCGTATAAAGGACTTTTCGTATAAAGGACTTATCGTATAAAGGACTTTTCGTATAAAGGACTTTTCGTATAAAGGACTTTTCCAATGAAGAACCAGTACGAGGGACGAATAGTCCTTCATACAAAAAGTCCTTTATACGAAAAGTCCTTTGTACGAAAAGTCCTTTATACGAAAAGTTCTTTATACGAAAAGTCCTCTATACGAAAAGTTCCTTATACGAAAAGTCCTTCATAGGAAAAGTTCCTTATACGAAAAGTCCTTTATAGCAAAAGTTCTCTATACGAAAAGTCCTTTATAGGAAAAGTTCCTTATACGAAAAGTCCTTTATAGGAAAAGTTCTCTATACGAAAAGTCCTTTATAGGAAAAGTTCTCTATACGATAAGTTCATACGCAAGACTTTAGGGTATACAGTCAACTCCGCTTAATGGGAACACCGGTTAATGGGATCAACCGCTTATTCGGTACAAAATCTCGAATCCCGAATTTTTTAAGCTTAATTTACTCCGCTTTATCGGATCATGACTCCGCTTAAACGGATCATTCGAGACTGTGACCTTGTAATACAAAACTCGGAAACTGAGTTGTATTGCTCGCTCGATGATGTTTGCGACGGTAGTTTGTCGCATACACATAGTTCCTCCGAAGTCTTGTCGATTTGTTCCGGAGCCCGAACGAGTTTTGTATACCTCATGACCACGCTCTAGTCTACTCCGTGGCGTCAGCGCTCTAGAGGTAAATGAACGAGCCGCGGAGCTCGTTGGGGGTCAAACGGGACGGACACTTTCATTCGTATTGATGCTCGAACTCAAGGAGAATGCAACCCACTATGGCGCGCTCACTGCACCGTAGAGTCCAAAGTACGGTCACAGAATGAATCAAGACGAGAATTCATGAGCTACGTTGAGTCGGACCCGCGGTTGACAGAACGACTCAGCAATCTTTGCTCGCAGCACCGGGATCGAAGTCGCCGGAAAGTGCAATCATTCGGCGCACTCAATCAGCCCACGCTCCGGGTATTCTATGACTTCTCAGCTTATTCCAACGGTTGTATTCCACCAAATAATCATTTTCCTATTCTCCGCCTATTGGGATCACTCCGCTTATTGGGATCAAAATGGCCCGGTCCCGAGATGATCCTATTAAGCGGAGTTGACTGTATTGTTCATGACGTTTCCGGGGGCAGCGACGAAGATTCCGGCCCGGGTTTGGACTCGCGAGAGCGCCACGTACGGTTGACCGTGTGAAAAGATGGGGTCGGTCAGAGCGATGCCGACGTGTTTGAATGTCTGGCCTTGCGCCTTATTGATCGTCATAGAGAAGCTTAATTTTAAAGGGAGCTGACGGCGAAATAGCCTGAATGGTAGGGTGTTGTGACTATAGTAGCAGTCGATTTTAGGAATCATGACTGGTTTGCCCTTGTTGGCCCCGGTGGCGAATTCACAGAGCACAAATCGTTCATGGATCGCAGTTACAATTAGGCGAGTTCCATTGCAAAGTCCCTTGTTGACGCCTAGATTACGTAGGAGCATGACGATGCAGCCCGTTTTCAAATGCAACTCATGCGGTGGGAGTGAAGATGGTGTCATTTGGTTCAGGAATTCGGTGGGGAAGTTGAGTGCGTCGGTGGGATCCTCAACGCGGGCTTCATCTTGGCTTCGGAACGTGTACTTTTGACCGGGGAGGCGGTCAAGAACGTACTCGTTCATTTTGAGAGCTTCCGCATTTTTCGGTGTTAGGATTGCGTAGTCTGTGAAGTCTGTTACATTGATTGCATTCCATGCTTGTCCGAAGACTTCTTCTGCGAGATTTGTTCGCACGCGCATGTCATTCGGGACATCTATAAGCGGGCCAAAATCACCGTTGCCGATTTTTAAAAGCCACTCCCGGAAGGCTGAGTCATCATCGGTCACGCGCATATTGTGGCGGAGCTGGAAGTGGCGGAATCTTGGCCATAGGTGCGAGCGTTTGAGACAGGCGTTCACGATTTGGCCGCGGGTTCCTCGTTCGACAATGGGGAGAATCTGTCGGAAGTCGCCTCCGAGCAGCATGATTTTGCCCCCGAATGGTGTCGTGACTTGCATGAGGTCTTGAAGGAGTAGATCCACTGTTTGCAGAGCTGTTTTCGGCGCCATTGGTGCTTCATCCCATATGATGATTTGAGTTGATTGCAGTTCTGCAGCCTCTGGTGATTGTCTCTTAATGGCCGAAGAGCGGCTATTGTCTTGAACGGACAATTTGAACGTGGACGTTGCTGTTCGACCTTCTGGAAGTAGATTGGCGGCGATCCCCGTCCAAGCAACATCTTTGACCACGAAGCCCTCGGATAAGGCCATGTGGTATATGGTGTTGTATACGAAGGTCTTGCCGCTGCGTCCGGGTCCGTCGAGAAAGTAGCATTGACCTTGCGGCGCACGTAAGGCTTCGAAAATCTCGTCCACTACCAATTTTTGTTCCGTATTCAAACGCACATAGTTTTCCCTCCCCTAACCCGGTGGTCTTCTCTATCAACCACTATAGGGTTGACGTCCAATTGAGGAATGTCAAGTGGTAGGATGACACGATAGTCTCTCCCGAGGTCGTGGAGTTTGCTAGCGATGTCGTGGAAGGCTTTTGATTCAGCGACTGCATGTGGCATACCCAAGTGCAGGTAGTCTTGCATGAGGTTCAACTTGAATTCGGACCACAACTGTTCGGGAATCGGAGGCTGGAGTTCGGTGAAGCCGAGAAGAGCGACGAAGAATGATCTGAGTTGCGAAGGCATATTCAGAGCCGCTGCTTCTAGCATGCTGTTCCGAGCGTGATCGTCATCCCTGAGGTAGCCGGCAGCTCTTGCTGCATCGACGAAGGATTCGTAGTGTTGTCCATTGACGGTTCGGACGTCTTCGTAACAGGTGAAACCGTTTCCGTAGAGTAGCAGAAGACGCAGAGCGAAGCGTTCCGAATCCTGGGGATTCACGAAATACATTCGGCCTATCGTGCGGCTGCCGCCGCGCTGCCGAGGGCGCCATCCTTTGTTAAACGTGTACTCTTCAGGCATCTGGTGGTATCGTAGTTGTCGGGAATCTGGTATATCTTCGGGCAAGGATCCGTGCTCGAGTTCCAAGTCCCGACACCTCTTGTTCATCGCGAAGTAAGCTGTCAGAGTAGATAGACGATTCGATGCTGCGTTCAGAGTAGCTTCCTCAGTGCCCGCTCTGAAGCTCACGGTTTCGAAGCCTGGCAGATGAACTTGCAATCTTATGACAGCATCGCTGCGATCACTCATGGCGAAGCCTAAGATGCGATGCACCGCCTCCGGTGCGCAGGTGAAGCGAGTGTCCCAGTAAGAGTTTATTTCGTCCACTTGTTCGTCGTCGGGCGATTGGATGCGGTGGATTCGAACTCGTGCTCGGTCGGGGCCTTTGTAAACATATTTGTAAAGGTATTTCACCGCGTGGATCATGGCACAAACCTCGACGTTGATATGAGCATTGAACATTAATGTCAGAAACGGACAATAGGGAACCACGGAGCGGTTGTCCATACGACTGTTGTGACACATAATGAATCGGCCGTCGTTGCGACGCCTATATTCGGGGTACCCATCTACGGATAGTGAGGTGTCCTCTCTGAATTCTTTCGGATAGCGCTTCGAACATTGACCGTTCACCATGCATGGCGATTGAGGGTTAAGTATTCCGCATGGACGATGTATCATGCATTTGGTGACGATAGTGTGAAGCAGCGGCTCAGTGATTTGGTCCGGAATCTCGGCACTGATAAGGTTATCTACAGCAGTGGCAGCCATCAATTTAGATTCTCCTTTGAGCGTCAGGAGCATGTGCATGTGTGGGAGGCCGCGTTTTTGATACTCGATAACATATATGTAAGCGGCCACTTCTCCGAGAACTTGTTTTTTGATGACTTCGTTACAAAATGCTTTGACTTTCAATTGGAACACTCGAGCGACCAAGTCTGGCCGGTCTGAAGCGTTTTGGTCAGTTTGAAGATTGGTCACGATCTCCGGCCACGTGGGATTACAGGTAAAGGTCAAGAAGAGATCAGGTTTACCGTACTTGGATACTATGCTCATTGCATCCTGATATTGAGCAACCATGTACCTCGGACCTTCGGTAAAAGTCGTAGCTAATATCACCCTTCTGCCTGGTGGTCCAATGCCGTCGCTGATCATGTAATCCTGTACACCCTGAACGGTATCCAGTCGCAGCTAATGCTGATTCTGTCTGATGAAATTCAGCCTATTCATTTCGATTTTGAGCCAGCTATCAACGATGAACTGTTGGAACAGTTTACCACTCCGGTGCAGTGGATTGAACAGTCCAGATCGAGAGAATAGCAAGTAAGAATAGTATTCTTTCTGGGTAACCCTTTGCCGCCGAGGGGACGTTTGCTCTTCGCGTTCCATGTTTGGGTGCCATCCTGGTTCACCTTTGGGAAACAACAGAGGATATGTCAGCGGATCGCAAAGTTTGCTAAGGTAACTTATGAGGCGTAGGTTTCCGGTCTGTTCGTGAACGACGAAGAGTCGTTCGCCGGGAATGTCGTCGTCGTCTCCTACATACACGACCGCAACCTCATTGGCTGTGGGTGTGTTGTAGCGTCGCTGATCCTGCGCTGGGTCTTGATCAAACACCATTCGTACTGCTTTGACTTGTCGACCTTCGAGGCGTGCTAATGATGCTTCCTCGTCTGCGACTTGTGCCATGAGTTTGAAGGCTTGCACGTATGGGCTGAATTGCGTTAGAAGTGCGTGGAGGATGGCAAAAACTCTAGCTTCACAGTTGCGATTCACCTCGCGGCCTGCAAGTTCTTCTGCTGCCGCTTCCGTATCCATAATTAGGACTTGGGCACACTGTGGAGGCTCGCCGTCTCGTGGACGGAGTCCTCCAATCCTATGGTACACTTGCCCATGCACACGAAAGCAATAGGGACCGTTACCCCGAGGGCTGTCTAAATTCGCGGTCATGGATGCCATGGCCAGCGCATTGTTATAGTTGCGTAGGTGGAGTCGGAAGCTCTTAGAGGTGTCATCATCGCCTGCATAGAGATCACGCAGGCCTGCGGGAAAGTCTTCGAAAGCGGGAACATTGACTTCCCGGACGCGCAGCAAATGGAATACGCGCTGTTGGACGAACTCGTCTTTTCCGCCAAAAAATGAGTGGCACTACATGCTGGACAGATGTGTTCCATTATTCCGAGATTATGCGCCTCTGTGGGACGACGATCGAGGAACCTTGCCATGCCTGTGGTCGTTCGTCGGCTGTGAAGGCTTGTTGGAGCGCGAGATTGGCGATGTGCGAGAGCATTGATGGAGCGTGTCTGTACTCTCTCGACCTTCGTTTGACGGACTCGCAGAAGCCTGCGTCGCTGGGTGTCAACAGCTTGATCCGCAGTCGCTTCCATTCCAGTACGCGACTCGCGTTGATCCGTCGCTGGCGTGCGTCAGCCACTCTTGCATCGGCTACCTCATCTTGCGTTCTGTGAGCTCGGTTCCGCCTTGTTTGCTCCCTATTCAGTCGTCGACGTTGTCGCTCACTATGCGTTCGAACTGGCGGCATGATGATACTCTGCGGATGGGACACGCCTGAGTTTGGTTGAATTTTTCAGTGTGCAGCCTCTGCCGAGGATGATTGAGGAGCCGAAATCCAAGAGAACACAGCTTCATCTGACTCACACCTAGCTGGACTTCCCCCGGGGAGTTCCGATTGATTTTGTGAGAACAGGTCGATTTAAAAAAACAGCAAGCGAAGTTGTGCCCCTTTGGGTCTCTACTCTTCGATTTGTCCATCGTGTCAGGGACTGTATATCACGTACCGAGATGCGACGAAACTTCACGCAAGGCTGGAGTGGTTACTGCTGAGAGAAATCTTGATGAACTACACAAACTTGCTGGAGTTGTGAACTGACTCAAGTCAACTAATTGGTTTGTCCCCAGTCCCGGCGATGCGGACGAAGCGCGGGTAGCGAATTGTGATCGTAGCTCCCGCTTGGCCCCGAAGACTGTCCTAATCATTGTGACGGCTGGAAGCAGGCCGTGATCTCTGTTAAGAACATAGGCTCATACGGTCCGTCGGCGACAGGCCCCAAGCCCCCACAGAAATCCCCCGAATTCCGGACTCAGGAAGCCTTCCAGGTTCTTGTGCGACGAAGGCACGCAACGGGAACCGGAAGCGGGATTCTTTGGTCGAGACTGGACCATGAGATACACGGCATAGGATTCGATGCTCGACTCGGCTAGACCGACTCCGGAACCTAGAGGGGTTACTTCGTTTGTCCTGTAATATGGCGGAAATGCAGCAGGCGGACTCATAATGATTTTTCATTCGTCGCACATCATGCGAGTCAACCAATAGCAATACTGTGCACAATGTCATCAGAGTTCATGAATGCTTCGAAAGAATGAAAGTGTTTTTTATTCAGCGTTGACCGTGCCGACCCAGCGCCGCCAAGCGCTGTTGCAGCGGCCGCGGTATACTGCTTCGTCGACTCTTTGGACCGCTTTGTCAACTTTTTGGTAAAGTGTGGGGAACTTTGTCAACTTTTCGCCGATGAGTGCTCGCAAATTGATCCAGCTTCTCCACCTACGAAGCCACCTATCGGAGATATTTGGAACTTTTTCACGTTTGAGACCGGCGAAGAATTATGTTGCGATTCCGCTTGTTCGTGGCCAAAGTCCTCCAGATTTCTCGGAGGAGCTTTCTCAGGGCCAGGAACGATCACTGCGCTCCTCAAAACTCAGGACTTCGTGAGCGCTGAGGTGGAGTTCTGTACACAGACAGACGGACATAGCTCTTTTCTCAGTGGGGGATATGAATATATTCACAGCGATCGTTATGAAAATCCATATGAATACGAATATGAATATGAATATATTCATATTCATACCCATATTCATGAATATGAGGATATTCATACCCATATTCATAGGATTTTCCTGATTTCGATGAATACAGCGCTTCTGGAAGTGTAGTCGGGGGTTTTCGGAGTCGCTGATGACGATGCCGCCGTTAGTTTTCCCATATTCACCCATATTTATGCCGTCCGGTTGTGGGCCGACGATTCATCGAGTGAACGCGAACATCATAAATAACCATGAATATGGGAAATCTGAGCCCAGAATCGTCCATCAATAGTTCCACTGTCACGATGGAAGGAGTCGTCCGCTGTTCCCATCGATCCGTCTGTTAGGTAAGCACCGCTACGGTCACACCAAAGTGTGATGCCGAATTTAGTGCCCTCGCAAGGGAGGAAAGAACGAGCATTGCTCCATTACGAGATCGAAACCGCAACGGTTTTCCCGGTTACTCACAGTGTAGCTCAGCGCGACGGCTGCTATGGTGGCCAAAACTTTGCGGGCTACTCCGGAGGGATCCTTGTAACTTCTTTCATTATGGCGGTTTTTGCTGATGATGAAAAGTGATCCGAGGATTTTCTTCGATCTTTCGATTTGCTGTTGAACCGGAAATTTCGACCTCCCTCAATCATTAGGGGCCTCGTCGTTGTAGGAACCTGCTCGTTAGGGATATTCCTTGGAGTTTGCCCGACGTTTTGTCAAGAGCATCCTTCCGGGACGAGGGAAGCGCGCTTCTTTCCGTTCCACTGGAATTCGGTTTGATTGGAACGAGTAAGGAATATTGCACTTGCAATCACGCATATCATTTCGAATGCTGGAGACCCCGCTCGCGATCAGTGACTGCAGAATTCCGGCTCTTCTGAGAAGAATTACAGCATCTCGGAGCCTGAGAAGGTATCCCCTTTCTTCCGAAACGGCCATCAGAGCCACTGGTGCCCCTGCTGCGTGGATTAGTGTGCAACGTTATTCCTTGAGCGACATTTCCATTGTCAGAAGGGTCGACAGAGCTTGGGAGAAACTGCATCACAGCTTCAACAACTCAGAGCGAACATGGTGGCTGCCAGACGTGATTAGGGTTTGCAAAAGCCCGCAAACCCAGGACCGCAAGCCCGCGGTTCATAATTTCAGCGGGTAACCGCAGTAGAAAGACCGCTATTGGAAACCACGGGCTCGAGCCCGCCGGTCCCAGGCCCGCGGCCCGAAAGACCGCGGGCTCGAGCCCGCTGGTCGGAAGACCGCGGGTTTAGTTCTCGACCCAGAAGACCGCGGGCTCAAAAAAGCCCGTACGGCCAGAAATGTCATACAAGAAGCGGGCTTTGTCTTTGTTGCGGGCTTCGTGGGGCCCGCTCCGAGAACCTTAACTATTATTAATAGTTAGCGGCGTTCAATAATAGTTAATCGAATAGTTATGGTTGTATGGTTGTAGTTGCGGGTGCCCGCGGGCTTGCGGTCCCGAAAATGCGGGCTTTTGCGAACCCTAAACGTGATCAGCACTCGGTCTGGCTGCATCGCGCCGGGGCAGGCGGCCCGGCCAAGCCCCAGGGCACCGCGACGGGGCCCTCGCGAAAGCCCGGACCGATAAGCCACCACAGCCCTGCACCGCCAGCCTCCGGTGCCCGGCCACAAACGGAAACCCCAACCCGACGCGAACGACCCGAGTCTTGCGTTCACAACGTGACGACGTAGAATACTGCCGAGATGTCGGCAGGGCTGCTGATCGACTGTCTGCGTGTCCAGGTGAATGCAGATACAAGATCATGCGGTCGGGGAAGTATGCCAGGCGGCTAGTTGGGACGGCTGCGGCTCGCTGTCAGCGCGTACGGGACGGAACGTGGCCGTGCTACGGCGGCTGCCCGGCGGCACCGCCCCGACCCTGTGCCGCGGCTGCCAACCTTTAACCGCGCTGCGCGTCCGCCGGGTCTACGCGGCGGTGTAACCGCCCCGCCTGCCGCCGCGCTCAGGCTCCGCCCTCGGACCCTCTCCCTTCTTCGCGCCTATATGAAGCGGTTCCGGGCTCGACGTTGCCACGACGCGAACGCGACTTTTCGGTAAGTAACGCGGCGGACGACAGCACCCCGGCGGCGTGCCCTGAGTGCCAGCGACGGCCGGCAATGTGCCGCGACCACCGACCCGGCGGCACTGTGCCGTGGCGGTCGGCCCCGTGGCACTATGCCGACGGGTTGTTGCGCTGCCGTGGGGCACGGCCGCGGGGCCCTGCCGTCAGTGGGGCTGCGCTGCCGCAGGCCACTGCCAGCGGGGCTCTTACCGTGCCGTGGAGCACTTGGCACGGCCGTCGGCGCTGTAGCCCTGCCGCGAGACACCGGGACAGCAGGGAAACACTGAGCACTTGAACGACAAAACCTATTTCAGGCACCCAGCTGACGACAGCCACCCTGCCACGCGATTCCTTAGCGAGCCCCACTCAGTCAGCATGAGTTCCGCGGAAGAAGGCAACGCCATCATGGCCGCCAGGATACGTCTCGTCGTCGACATCATTCGCCAGCATCCCACAGCGGCGGAAGCTCTGGAACACTACCGCCTGCAGGAGCCGCGTCTGGTGCTACCGCACTACATTGTCGGCAGGCGCGTGATCCGGGCGGTCTACGCTGGAGGAGAGGCACGACGCGAACTGTTTTTGGCGCAGCACGCCGTGCCCTGCAACAATTGCGACTTCTGTCGCGGCGAGGGCGAGGGCGGCGAGCCCAGCCCTCGCCACGCTCACCTTTTTGTTCCGCAATAAAGGACCGCGTATCGTAGCCTTTCGCCAGCCTCGCCTTTTCCATCTTGCTCGCTTCCTGTCCAGGTACATGGGTAGCGGCCACCGTCAGGTCGCTGGACCGCTGGACCGTCATGGTGTTGGTTGGAGCGCCGGAAATGGTGTCCGGTGTGCCACAGAGCTTGGGGCAGGGTGCCTCAGGCAAAGGGCCAGGGCAGGGTGCCTCGGGCAAAGGGCCAGGGTAGGGTGCCCCAGGGCACAGGGCCAGGGCAGGGTGCCTCGGGGCACAGGGCCGGGGCAGGGTGCCTCGGGCGAAGGGCCAGGGCAGGGTGCCTCGGGCCAGGGCAGGGGCAGGGTGCCTGGGGCAAAGGGCCAGGGCAGGGTGCCCCAGGGCACAGTGCCGGGGCAGGGTGCCTCGGGCAAAGGGCCAGGGCAGGGTGCCCCGGGGCACAGTGCCAGGGCTGGGTGCTTCGCGGCAGAGTGACTTCTCAAACTTTCTCTATATCAACTGTTTGAAAGTCACATTTTTCACAGTCAAGTGTTGCAACGTCAATGTTTAGAAGAAATTTGCCAGAAAACGTGCGGCGCAAGAGGTTTTCGGCGAAGTTCTGACAGCCCTCCAATTCTCTTTGCAGGTGTCGAGAGTCGTGAGGTCGTTTGTTCGTTGATACGGTGTGAGTTCAGAAATATGAAACAACACAGACATGATGAGTGCCCCGGGCTAGGGCGGGGGCAGGGTGCCTGGGGCAAAGGGCCAGGGCAGGGTGCCCCGGGGCACAGGGCCAGGGCTGGCAACCTCGGGGCACAGGGCCAGGGCAGGGTGCCTCGGGGCACAGGGCCGGGGCAGGGTGCCCCGGAGCACAGGGCCGGGGCAGGGTGCCCCGGAGCACAGGGCCGGGGCAGGGTGCCTGGGGCAAAGGGCCAGGGCAGGGTGCCCCAGGGCACAGGGCCGGGGCAGGGTGCCTCGGGCAAAGGGCCAGGGCAGGGTGCCTCGGGCAAAGGGCCAGGGTAGGGTGCCCCAGGGCACAGGGCCAGGGCAGGGTGCCTCGGGGCACAGGGCCGGGGCAGGGTGCCTCGGGCGAAGGGCCAGGGCAGGGTGCCTCGGGCCAGGGCAGGGGCAGGGTGCCTGGGGCAAAGGGCCAGGGCAGGGTGCCCCAGGGCACAGTGCCGGGGCAGGGTGCCTCGGGCAAAGGGCCAGGGCAGGTTGCCCCGGGGCACAGTGCCAGGGCTGGGTGCTTCGCGGCAGAGTGACTTCTCAAACTTTCTCTATATCAACTGTTTGAAAGTCACATTTTTCACAGTCAAGTGTTGCAACGTCAATGTTTAGAAGAAATTTGCCAGAAAACGTGCGGCGCAAGAGGTTTTCGGCGAAGTTCTGACAGCCCTCCAATTCTCTTTGCAGGTGTCGAGAGTCGTGAGGTCGTTTGTTCGTTGATACGGTGTGAGTTCAGAAATATGAAACAACACAGACATGATGAGTGCCCCGGGCTAGGGCGGGGGCAGGGTGCCTGGGGCAAAGGGCCAGGGCAGGGTGCCCCGGGGCACAGGGCCAGGGCTGGCAACCTCGGGGCACAGGGCCAGGGCAGGGTGCCTCGGGGCACAGGGCCGGGGCAGGGTGCCCCGGAGCACAGGGCCGGGGCAGGGTGCCCCGGAGCACAGGGCCGGGGCAGGGTGCCTGGGGCAAAGGGCCAGGGCAGGGTGCCCCAGGGCACAGGGCCGGGGCAGGGTGCCTCGGGCAAAGGGCCAGGGCAGGGTGCCCCGGGCCAGGGGCAGGTTGGCCCGGGTCAGAGCAGGGTGCCCCGGGGCGCGGGGCCGGGGCAGGGTGCCCCGAGGCACGGGGCCGGGGCAGGGTGGCCCGGGGCGCAGGGCCGGGGCAGGGTGGCCCGGGGCGCAGGGCCGGGGCAGGGTGCTTCGCCGCAGAGTGACTTCTCAAACTTTCTCTATATCAACTGTTTGAAAATCACATTTTTCACAGTCAAGTGTTGCAACGTCAATGTTTAGAAGAAATTTGCCAGAAAACGTGCGGCGCAAGAGGTTTTCGGCGAAGTTCTGACAGCCCTCCAATTCTCTTTGCAGGTGTCGAGAGTCGTGAGGTCGTTTGTTCGTTGATACGGTGTGAGTTCAGAAATATGAAACAACACAGACATGATGAGTACGCATGCTGCCCTATCCATTCCGCCCCAGCTAGGTTGATTCCATTGAGCCTCCACGAACGCTCGGTTGCCTGCGGCCAGAGCATGGCATTTGACATGCTTGCCGAGCAGCCCATCCAGCGAAGGCGCGCTACGACTGCGACGCGCTTCCGCAAAACACCATCACCGCATGCTTCGCGGCAGAACGTTCTAACCCCCGTCGGAAAATACGCATAAGGAAACCCATTGTACACCGCCAGCTGCGGTATTCTCTCAGAATTCAATGTGGAGTAACAAGACGAACACAGGAGCTCGTCCTGCCTTTCCTAACCCATCAGCCTGAGGGTGTCGACGTGAAGAGGCCTAACTTTGTTCAAATCTAGTCAGAATCAGGGCCGATCGCACTAGTTGCAGGCGTGGCCGAATTCTTGTCGCAGAAAACTCATTTGGAACTCCAAGGATGCAGGTTGGAGATCATGCGCCTGTGGCTTTCTGGTTGCGGTTCTCCGGGCTGCCGCCTGCAACCCTCTGACGCGCAAGTCTTGAGCGCTCTTCGCTCGTCATTGTGTTTGATGGATGTTTTTTCAAAGCCGAATTCATCAAATCTTTCAACGTCGTTGTAGTCCAGGGATGCCGATGGAAGCGAAATACAAAATCAAAGATCATTAGACGCAACGACGCGGACCGGCGAGGAGAAACGGGTATTAATCTAGACTACGATTTAGACCGTACAGAATAGTGTGAGGACCGGCGGCGGTCTCCAATTCTATTCTAATAAACAGCTATGCGAGCTGACGATTTCAGTCAGTCTTCCGCCGAGAATAACGAGGAGATAGTCTTCCATCGGGTTACCACAATTGGCGACGAAGCTATGGGTGACGGAATCAACGCCGAACAAATCGAGGCAATGTTCAAACGCCTACTTCAAGAGTTCAGACCTACGGCACAACCAGTGGACCCGGTGAAAAATACGATGAAATCTCTGTTGGACCGACTCACGACATTCAAATACGAGCCGGAGTCTGGTCTCACATTCGACCTCTGGTATAAACGATACGAGAACATCATCGAGACCGATGGGGCAACACTGGACGACCAGGCGAAGGTACGACTCATCATCCAGAAACACTGGATAGACACTGGAAATCCTCTTCGGGACAGCAGTTCGCAGAAGAGAATCGTCTCGGCCATTTGCAAATAGCATCAGTGGCAGAAACCTAGCAAAGGTCGTCTGCTCTGACCATGAGATGGACGAAATCCTTCATGCGAGCGTCCGAGATGATATCAACGTCCATTTGATCACGTTACGCGAAGCCCTGGAACCATATTTTCCGTCCCAGTCGATGGAAGATAGGACCGCTCACAAATGGGTGAAAGCCCCGTTCATAGCCAGTACGGATCGCGCGCTCAATTGTGCTCAAAATGAGCTGCTGATAGAACTCCAGAGTAAAGAGCATTTCAGGAAGCTGTTTCAGACAGTTCCTCTGGTGAATTTCTGGGCCATGGTAGCTGATCACTTTCCGCTTCTGGCCGAAGTCGCGTTTTGCACTCTCGTACCCTTTGTGAGTACCTATCTGTGCGAAAGAGGATTCTCCGTGTACATAGCCACGAAAAACAAGTATAGAAATCGTTTAGATGCTGAGCCAGACATGAGATTGCAGCTGTCAGGAAAAGGGCCAGACTTCGCTGAGAATACATATATCCGAATTCAAGATTCATCCGTCACATTAAGAGGCAATTTCCTCAAGTGGGATACGTTCGAAAAGTATGTATCATGTTCATGAAATGTGAGATTCAGTCGTGATTGAAAGTGTCCTCTCTGGGTTCGAACTAGATTTCCGTGATTAGTTGAAGGAGATCGTCCATCGGCATCCGCAGGGCCGGCACAGATTCGACGATTGGTTGCGCGATGAATTCCGCAGAGGGTTCCGCAGGGGGTCCGCGATAGGTCCACGAAGGGTTCCGCGAAGGGTTCTGTGGGCTATTCTAGTCTGATAGGGGGTCCGCGAGAAAAAAAGTTTGGGACCCACTGCACCAGGGTACATCAAACTCGGAGAGAATGCAGAATTCGTGAACAAGGTCACCGTGTGTCAGCAAGAGGGGCAGCTCGAACGATTGCTCCTCGAGTACGACGAAATTTTCAGAAGCTTGGGAAGGCTCCCAGGCATTGGCAGGGTGCGCCGCGCTCGTACAGGGTCATGGTGGACGATGGGACGATGGTACGTCGCAATCGCAGACACTCGAGAGAGACCAAGGAAAAGGACGACAGAACAGAAGTTGCAGCTTCAGAGTCCGATCAAAACACGGGCGCGGAAACGCAGACAACGATTCGCAAAAGGAAAACTTTGACCTGACGGAACGTTCTACACCTCGACGCAGCACAAGACCGAAGAAACCGAAAGTAGTATTCTCCCCAGACTGAGAACCATTGTAAAGATGCCGTAGAATAGTTCTAACCCTGAAATTCTAACCCTTATTCTAACAGTGTACGGTAAAAGTATCCTGGAAGGGGAATATGTTGATGATGATGCAAGTTTGTAAAAGCGCGCTCTGCTCGAGAGCGCCCCCATACGACAGTTCTACTGAACACATCAGTTCCTACCCTGAACTCCAACCTCACAGTGCTGTTTTCCCTGGATTCAGTCGAAAACACTCCTAACAATCTAACTATAAGCGTTTCAGGATCCCGTCCGTGGTACGCTTCGGCCAAGAATTCGAAAAAGCGACGCCGGAAAACGGTGATTGTGAGGCCTTCGAAAATTGTAATATCTCAGAGCGCGCACAACTGCGCGGATCGAACTTCCTCCCCCGAGAAGTACTATGGTCAGGCTTGCTTCACCTCAGATCTCGAGTTGGGGTAACGTGGGGTAACTACTTTTCCAGCCCCTTGAATATTGGAGATTTTTGACAAAATAATAAAGGAATAAGCTGCCCGAGAAGTAATGATTGAGAATCATATCAAGCTCCGGATATGCCCCTGATGAGTCGACATGGACGTATTGTAACTCACAGTTTTGATTTTGTTCCATTTCTGGAAAGCTTTCTGTAAAAAATTTCGAATGCACTGTCACCTGAGAAGAAGGTCGGAATCTCGACCCCTCTCGACATGAACTTTGAGGACCCTCTCCCCTTCCGGAACGTTTCGCTTCCTCAAGATATTTATTGCTCCAGGGTCTCCCACCATCAGAGAACATTCCCCACCACTCAGGTATTCGAAATCCCGACACGACTTTTTCCCACCTATTCTGCCGTTTTAGTGCGTCGTAGAGCACGACGAAGTCGTGAGCTGCGCTCTTGCGGTTGGATGAGCTGGGCGAATCGTCTTCCTGAGCTCGAATTGCGCTCCATGGTAAAATAGGATAGAATCATCGCCAGCGTATGACCCCCAGCAACCAGGCTGGTTCTCGGATAAAGGAGTGCCAGGCGCGCCTTGAACACACAACGGCACATCATCGAGCATCGCTCGCTCCCAGGCAGCGCCTAGGCATTGAGCGTGGCCGGTTTTGAAGTCTTCAATCACGAATTCTCATTGTCGACGCTGGGGTCGCCCTCGTCCTTGAGACCTGGTCGCGTTGTCGGTTGCTGCCTGGGTACGAAGTCCCTCCATCGCGATGTCCTTGTAGTGCGTGTCCAACGGCGTTTTCCAGGTCGTGTAACAGTTCGCCCAGGTCAGGGGATCGCGCTCTCTGATGTATCAGAGCGCCTGCCTCGGGTTGGTGCACTTTTTGCATGGTTGCCACTAGCAGTTCTCGTCGTGTCAATCTTGCGGCTGGCGGATTTAGGACGGCAGGCGGCGACGTTTCTTGCGCCGATGATGCGGCTTCGGGGTGAGGATGGCCGTCGTTGCTTCTGGCGTTGCTGCCGCCAAAGACTGCAGCGAACTTGTTTGATTGATGTGAGAGCGCTCTATGTGAGATCGCCAAATATTACTCAGATGGATGCATCTGGGCGGCCGGAGGAGTGGTGGCGTCCATGTTTAAATGTACCATCAGGGTGCTTTGCGACTACCTACCCGCGAATGAGCCTTTAGTAGTTTGATATGTTATACGCGTTACAAATCTCCACGTTTGCGGCATTCCTTGTAATTCGCCATAACGAAAGAGTGCATAAATGAACGGAACGAGGCTCTTCCCGGTTAAGAGGACGAACTGCCGCTTGCTCATAGGGCTTTGGACTCTCAATACTGAAGGACCACGAGCACGGCGAGGCCTCGCTGGCTTGACTATATCAAATGACACGAACTAGCAAACGCGTCCAAAACCTTCGCAACCCGCCGACCCGAAGAGCACCCAATTCGGTTCTCTCTGGTCAGCTCGCAATCAAGAGCCTTGGCTCTTGGTTCCGCCAAGCGTGTTCGGCTAGTTTTCTCAAGAGCCGCGAATTCAGCGGGCGACAGCGAACCGCTTCTGCGCAATTGCTCAACACTATATCGGAGACGAGCACTGAGGATGGAAAATCCTTCAGGGCACGCTTCGACGTCTTCTTCAGGTTGGTCAGCTTGACCCGAACCGCAAGCTTTAACGGGTCCGGTTCATAGGTGTGCGCCGGTAACTCCTACACCGAAAAAAAAAACATAATACGAAACTCCCCCTCACAAATCTCAAGGAAGAACCTCAGCGGAGCAGTCCTCCAGGGGCGGGCCAAGAACACTTTTGGCCCAGGTTTGGGGGGGCCAACAGAGGATGACGATAAACTTCAACATGGAGCTCTATGGGCCGGACAAAAATTTTGGGGGCCATGGCCCCCTGGGCCCCCCTCTATATACGCCACTGCAGTCCTCACCTCGTGCTCGTCGCCTTCAGTGAAAACACGTGCCTTGCAGCCCATGCTGATGCATCGCGAAGAGATTTTGCTCCCCTCTCGCGATCTTTGCGGAAAAGACAGCCCTTGAAGGCCAGCAGGGGCTTGCCCCGATTAGGTGTAACGAATTGTAGCGACATGGTTGAGCACGATCACGCACGGTCAAGTTAGCTACCAGCAACGATAAACGGATACGCCGGGTTGAACACTCTGCGCAAGATTCTCTCTCTTCGTCTTTCATCGAGATTCGTTCTCTCCTCCGTTCGGCTGACCACCAAATCCGTACCACATCGGTACCTTTGACTAGCCGCGTGTGCGCTGGGATCGGCCCCACGCTGAAGTCGGTCTCGCGCTTAAATGGACCGCGCGTGAAATCCGACTCGCGCCGAAATCGGCTTCGCGCTGAAATCGTCCATGCGCTGAAATTGCCATGCGCTTAAACTTGCCGCCACGGATTCCGAATGACGATAGCATCTTTTCCGACCACGTCGACGACAGCCTCAAGCCTTTTCGTTCCCCTGGACTGGTACAGCTTTGACTGAGTAAGCTTTCAGCGTTGGCTTGGAAGACAACAAATCTCTAACATGACACGAACGAGATATTTCCCTCACAAAATCCATCGCCATCATCAACGTTCCCGCATTTTCTGAATGTTTCGTGTGTCAGGAGGCGGGGAAGACATGAATAACTTGTTTGCGGCTTTGAAGTTGCCGATAAGTCATAAAAAGGAGACAAATGTTCGAGAAAAATACAAGAAGTTTGATTTTCCGCTCTGGTTGTCCCATGGAATCTTGATCGACTCTAACATATCTCGGCACTGTTCTGAAAAGCGCCTAGCGACTTGAACCACACGCTACGGCGGCGCCTTGTGCAGCTGGCAGGCTTGATAGCTGGCAGGCAGCTACTTGTCCGTCGCTCGCTACGCTCGCGGGCAGAGAGGGGTCCGGCTGCTGATGAGACGAAACGTAAGATATTATAATATACCAGTCTTCAGGTGTCCCTCAACCCTGGATCGAATGCACAGTGCGTTGCTGTGGAAAGTTCGGTCGCTAAACGCGAGCAATTTGGAGGTTGTCGCGCAGTGCGTCGTTCGCGGGTCTTGCTCTTTATTCACTTCTTCGTTCTCGCATTGGGGTCTGAATTTGAGTGTGTGCGCATGGAGAACGCGCAGACTATTTTCTGAGTGAGAGCGAGCAGGCTGTTCACGTCAGTGGTGCGATCAGTGACGCCATCTGGAGGAATGTACTTCAGGAGGCTGCGACCGGAAAACGGAGTTGGGGTGCGAAGAGAAATCGCGATGGTAGGCTACAGGAGGCGCAGTCTTCCCAACGTGCAAGTTTCATCCACATTTGAGAACCTTTTGGACGACAGACTAGCGCTTTATGAAGAGTAAGGGAAGGATTATTATATTATATGATATATGATATAATGATAATGATATAGGACACGGGAATGCAGCCGAGACGGTGTTTGGAAAGAAAACTGTGTTCTCAAGCCGGGTGTGCGAGTGTGGTTCGAGTAGAACTCTAGGAATACCGTCTATCGGGGACAGAATGAGTCGCTCACGGAGGACCAAGAAGCTCGCACGAGCAAGTGTCCAGATCCTCTCACGAGCCCTATTCCGGGAAGTCAGCAGAGAGCTCGAAACCAAAAGCCGTCGTCTGAAGCTAATAGCGGCTGAAGCGAATAAATTTAGGAATCTCTGCCTCGCCCCAAAAATCCTCGGCTTCGAGCTTCCGCTCCCCACTTCGTCCCAACCTTCTACCGACTTCACACTACTTCCCTACAGTACTCCAGTTTACACTTACCTCCAAATTTGATGAGCTCTCCTTGGGGAGCGTAATGTTCCGTAGAAAGGCGTCCACCGCGGCGAACCAGAACACTGTCGGTTTGTGCACATCGGCCGCTCCGGCTCCACTTTTCTCACTCCTCCTGATCTTCCCCTATTCCGACGAATGCTTTGTGCGAATGGATTTGATTTCCAGCTTCAGGTCGGCAACCGTGACCCCGGAGAGGCCCAACCCTGCAACGATGTTCTCGAGCGCTTGGTCGCGCAGGTGTACCTGTTTGTGCTCGGCACTTCTGTGGTTCTGGAACCTATGGGAAAGATGTTCTGCACCGGAGCCCGAGACGGCTTGTAGGTATCACCGCCCCCTGTCCGTTTAAAGATTCTTCAATCGTTTTCACGCGGGAGCGAACCCGTTCCATGTTCAAACTTGTCCCGAGCCATCGCGGATCACTCCGCCGTTCTGCGCTCGCACCGCGTCTCACGACCGCTCTCTCATGGTCGCTCTATGAGCTTTCAATCAGTGGCGTACCGAGACCTTTTGATGCCTGGGGCAGAACTTTTTTGATGCCCTCGCGGACAAGCATTTTCCTTGAAAATATGTGATGCTCCTCGGGGAGGAGTTTTTGCTCACATTCTTTCGTTTCCTTCCGCATAATGCTCCTCGATCGCATGAAACTCAGGAACTGATCCCGATATCGAACTGCTCTTTGATTGAAAAATTTGCGGCTTTTTCAAAACTCCTGCACCGATGCAGGGAATCGTTTCTTGCGAATCAATTTATTTGACGACAATAGACGGAATGTGTTGCGACTAGAACCGAAGGTAGGGATCGAAGAGTAGTCGGGATCACTAGCTCAGAGGTTATGAGTTTCAATGCTGGAGGTACGCAAGGGACGAGGGCCCGCGCCACAGTGAATTTTAATTGAAACTAGCGTACCCGGTCGCGCTTCGCCGCGAGGGGGCAACGTCGAAGGTCTGCGTGGCGGAACACGGAGGAGTAGAGTGTGAAGAATGAACTTCGTTTTTCCGTAGAGCAATGGAACGTCTTCGACAGATCGTCGCCGATATTGAGGGTATCCATCGTTCCCAGTGACAGTATCCTCTTGTAAAGTTCGTGGGAATCGATTTGAACACTTGCCGTCTTTCATGCAGGGTGACAGGTGGTTAGTCGTACCACACGGACCATGGATCATGTTTTTCGTCACGATCTTGAATAACTCAGGATCCCTCTCAATATGCGGAATCTCCGCTGAGATGATCTTACCAATTTGGTCAGGTGTTATCTTGCTGGCCAGCCATAACAATATATGCGCGTGTGGCAGTCCACGTTTCTGCCATTCGATAGAATACATCCAACAGCGTATCTACCCGAAAACATGACATTTGGCGATGAAGTCCATCATTGCTCTCAACTTCTGTTTGAATACACGGGCAACGATATCGGGTCGATCCGAGGATGACTGTCCCATAAAATACATTCCTTGATCTCCTCCCATGTTGGATTACACGTGAAGGTGATGAAGAGATCAGGGCGTCCATAGACCCGAACGTAAGTCATCGCGTCCTGGGCATACTCATGCATGTGTCGAGGACTGCCGACGAACGTAGATGGAAGAATCACCATTTTTCCTACATCATTTGGGTTCACGTCACCATCGGCAACCACCGCGTCTCGCAAATGAATGTACTCTTTCGACCGCAGTTTGGTTTGATTCAACCGAATGGATAAGAGTCGCTCGGTTTCAATCTTCGCATACATATCGACAACGTATTGCTGGAACAGCTGCCGACACCTCAAAATGTGATCACTCCTGCGATCTCGAATGATCAGTTGATAAGCGTAGAAATCGCACTGACTTTCTTCCGAGGATTCTCTTCACCAGTTTGGCGATTCCTCATCAAAATATTGAAATCATAACCATCTTGTCCCTGCCAGAACAGGAGAGGGTATTGAAGAGCATCGTAGGACCGATGGGTTTCTGAGACTCGCTGAAGTTTTCCATTTTGCCGATGAAGAACAATATCCCGACTGTTGAACTCCTCACCAACAATGACCAAAGCCACTTCCTGAACGGTTGGTGCATTGAACTGTCTTTCATGTCTTCCAGAGGGAGTCTTATCCGCCCTGATAACGACTACTTGATTCTCGAGAGTCATCTCTTGAATACGTGTCTAAAAAATGATGCACCAACTGATTGAGTTCGTGGAGAAACTTCTGTAACTTTGTCACGATTTTCCGATCCACTCTACCGTTAAATTTGACTCGCTGATCGACCTCTTCATCACTCCCCCCATGAAATAAATTTGAAGAAATTGATGATCAGCGTTCGGCTGGGGCAACAGCGACCCAACACGAGACCTGCCCTTGCTTTTTGAAGGTCGGCAGGTAATTGTCTCGTATTATCTGCGTCGCACCAAATGATGTCATCTGGAAGCACGAATTATACCTCCGAATGTTCAGGAGGAATTTCTTCGATTCACCAGAATCCCCAGACGTCAACGACGCCAATGGTTCAGGAGGCGGAACCAACTCTGGGAGTTGAACCTGCCCACCCGCGCAACACAGCCCGGGCGCCTCCGTCTTGAATTTCAAAGCACGACAGAAGTTACAAACCAGGGTCATCTTCCCAATACTAACACTTGGGTGACTCCCGAAATCTTCATCAGGAACGTACCGCCAGGCAGCCAATCTCGGATCCCCATGGATCAATCGTCTACGACTCCTCATACCTTCTCGGTTTTTCAATAGTCGAGTCCGACGATCAACACTTGTCTCCCTCGATCGCAATTCACCCAGGCGCTTTCGCTCCGATTTCAATCGTGAAGTTCTTCGTGCCGCCGTTTCGACGGATGGATACTCTCGACCAACCGTTTGATTAGAACGTGGAGGTACCCGATCGGAATCTTGTCTCAACCGGCGTTGCTCCTCGGAGCCACACAATAACTGACGAAAACTGAACCGAGCACCAGGATCAGGTTCAGGTTCACCGGAAGCTCGCCGCACCTTCATCCGCTTAACCTTCTTGGTATTTCGACTCAAAAAAGACCGTTTGGGTGGCATAACTCACCAAGATTCCCCGCACGAAACTTTCACCTCACGCACCGACACCCCACCAATAGGACCTCGTTGTCGAAGTCAACAAAAGACCCCATGTCCCTGTTCAAACAACGAAGTTTGGAAAAAATAAACGTGATTCCAAAGAAACTTGACGTGATGTTGCCCGATGATGATAAAAGGTATCCTATCACCACCCTACGATCAGTGCCCACCTCTCCGCCGAATTTCAAACCTAACGGTCCGAACGTTTTCGAATCCATAGGCCTCAAACTCGTACACACATTCGGATTTATAGGTTTATTAGAAGGGACCTCTTATATACCTACTGGGGTCGTTCTCTCCCCGTAGTGACCTAGATGAGTAATAGAAGTGGGGAGCATAAGTAGCCGGGAATGCGTCAAACGGTCGCAATCAAGATGGCGAACTTCTTCGATTGCCCGCCGTTCCAACGGGAGCCCGAAGCCAGCGCAGGGTTAGGAAAGGTTAGGTTAAGAACGCTCAAACTCACAATGAGTCAGTCGACCCGAGTGACACGTGAGACTGCAGAGCTGGCTGGTTTGAGCGGTCTCAACCTAACCTTTCCTAACCCTGCGCTGGCTTCGGGCTCCCGCTAAAACGGCGGGCAATCGAGGAAGTTCGCCATCTTGATTGCGACCGTTCGACGCATTACCCCATGCGCCGGCAGTGCGACGCTTCACACCTGACAAGGAGTCAATTCACCCTGACTCTAACAGATTCCAACGAAACTTGGCAAAAATGTTGTCCTCAGGCTCAAACCCCCGTTTGCCAAGGGGTTTGTCAAGCAAATAAGTCGTTGCCTTGTTATCGACCTTCAAAATTCACACTGCCGACCCAAGTCCGAATCCAAACACAACTCTATGTCTCCAAATCAAACCGGAGAGAGCCTGTGGAGCGGCGCGGGCTAGGGCAGACTGCTCACTGTACATGGTACACATGAAAGGCTGCCCGGGGGGGGGTTCAAAGTCAAAACCACGCGATGGACCCAGTTGAGCTCAGGGAGAACACGAAGGGCATCGAGAAGTCAACAGCGCACCATGGTTGACGGTTTAGTGTGGTCGGTCACCATCGGATTCCATCGATATGCGCTCAATCATGGAAATTTCGCATGACCAGGACCATCACCTCCTCAAGCGGATCGTGATGTTAGGTGAAATTGAACATTACTTCGATATTCGTGAAAACAATCTGCGCAGTAGAAGTACTGTACGTACAAAGTCCATTGCAAAGACTGATCCTGTAAAAAATTCATTCTCATGGGGGATCTGCTCGAAAATCACGAGCAAACAAATCTCAAGTGATATACTGTTGACGGAAATCCTGTGACATCGATCTGATTCCTAATATACCTTTATGCAAATAAAGAGCCTTGAATTTAATCGAACCAAGTGTTTATTCGAGTATCGTGTAATGAGAGTATTGGCGACTCTTTTTGTACATCCTGTAAAATTACATCTGCGAACCATTTCTGCAATATCTCTTTTGTAAACGTACCGGACTTCGAGCAGCAAACTCTGACGTTGGGACAGGCGGTTAGAACGGGTTCGAGACTTCTCTAAACGTTCGGACCGAATTTATCCCCCGTGGATTCTTGGAATCAGATTTATATGTATTTGCCCAGTTTACTGCTCCTCGACAAGTGAATTTGGATTGTGTATGAGTGCGAAATGGCGTTCGTTTCCGCGACACATCTCGGCGATCTTCTCCCCTTCAACGTCGCCACTCTGGTTAGCTTTCCACACGCACTCATCGCGCAGCTCCCTGGCAGCGATTTTGTCGTTCGTTTCTGGAAGCTCCTTGACGTATTGCTATTGTTGGTATTCTTAAAGCCCGACAGGGGTGATCAGCGAGGAAGCCGAGACGATTCCGAATTCTGATTGGAGTCCGGTTTTCCGGGCTTCAATGTTTTGCTCGATCCTTTGTCGCTTGGTATTCTAATCTGAGTCACCCGGTATACCTCTCTCGAATCCTATCTTGTACGCGATTCGAGCGTACGGATACTGGCGTGCAGCGTTTGGAGGCCGAATCTGTAGTTTTCTACCGTGTCCGGGGTGGCGAAGATCGCCGACCCAACTGCTCTACAGTACGATGGCAAAGCACGCCAGACTGTACATTGTACCCGTCAACGCGTTCACCACCCTGCCGTCCACCATGCTCATGATGAACTGGGAGTGAACAACGACTTCGGAACCGTTTACGACTACTTTTGATGGCACCAATGCATCAATTTGTTTCTGAACGGCCGCGGTTCCTTTGACCTTGGTATCAGTCGTTTCTTTGTGGTGGTAGAGCTTGAGGGGGCGGCAGAGACGGGTTGAGCCAGGTGTCGGGTCCCGCCCTACAAGAACTCCGTCGGCAATTCTCAATTCCAGCGGGACCAGCATGAACATGATTAGAGTTCCGTCATTCATGTCGTTAGAGCAACACTTCTGTCTATATTGACTCGCGTAGCTTCCGTAAAGTGGATTTTTACAGGAGAGTGAACTCCTTGTGGTCGTCGGCTAGCAGCACACCAAGCTCGGGGAACTGTGCGTGACACAGTGGTTGGCAGGTCAGATCTAGAACGACCTGAAGGGGCACCTCTGCCCTGATCTCGGTGAGTCTGATGCCAGGTTCGGTAGGGCAGCACCTTTTCTTCGCCTCTGTTAGCCGGTAGTACGGAGGGAGGGCACCGTGTCCAAGCATTCTGTGGAAACGGCGCGGTGCATCTAAGAGTACGAACTCTTGGATGCCCTGCTTTCCAGGAATCCTGCAAGTGCTCCCTCCGGACTGGCTGTTCTAGCGCCCCGGCAGAGGTAATCTGAGTTTTTCCCTTCTGAGGTTAACGACGATAAACCTCAGAGAACCTCTGAGACCTCGCAACAGCACGACGTTCTTCAACCGTTGTCAGCCTTTAACGCTCGCTCGGTCGCCTGCTGAGTACGAAGCCAGGTGATTGGCGTGCACCAGTTCCTCCGGCGAATTGCCGAGAAGATGACCGATCCTCCGCTTTTTCGTCTTGTCAGACTGATGAGAATTCCACCATCACTGGCTCATAGTGCAGAACGAATGTAGATAAGCGATATTTCTGGACTACAAGGAGCTCTGCCAGAAAAACTACTCGGTTAATATTTCAGACTTTGATAGTAACTGGCATTTACCCAACAGGATGTCTAGCCAACTTGTCACAATGTTTCTTTTCACAAAGTTGGCTAAGAATCAGAATTCAATTGGAGATTGGATTCACGTGAAGAGAAGGAGGGGTATATAAGACGAGTGTAGTCTTCAATAAATACTTGCTGCTGAACTAGTGACACACCGTCACTATGCCAAGTCAGTCATCCAACGTGTCGTTCTTCCCAGTGGTTCCCTAGTCTACCACGATTCTATTCCAGTGATTGTGCTCCGGTCTTCGAATTTAACTTCCAGAGATTCTAACATGAGAACTGAGCTAGTGGAGGCCCCATTTACCAGCACAGACGACTCGGAAACGTCTCCTTAGGCCGGCCGGGCCTCACCTATGAGCTCGATTGCGCATGGGGTAGTCTCAATTCGAGCTGTGGAGGCTCGCGCCTCAACCACGCCCCGAAGCGAAGCGTAAACTTCTCCGTGATCTCACATTTTTCCAGCCTTTCCGAAAGCTTCGACACAAACGTGCAAACTCTCTTCACGCGGGGAATTTCGATTCCGAGGCCTTCAGCACAACACACGGAGGTTCGGTGTTTTTACAGTATGGCCCCGACGAGTTAAACTGCAAGACGCTAACACGCCATGCCGCCGACTTGAGCAGGTTTTAAGTCCTCTAACTTCGAGGCATCTGCTGGCGAGTGTTGCTCGTTGCGCTCGCGGGCTCAATTGATTCCTCCCGACCCAACTGCCATGGGTTCAGAAGCGTTGCCCGCGTTGAGGGGGCGGCACTGGTTCCTGAAGTTGCGCTCGCCCAACTTGAGATCAATATCCATCCATATCCAAAGACTAAACAATCGGCAGACTGTGGTCAAAAAGGTTCGCCGAAATCTACGGAATGAATACGTTGCGAAGTTCGCGTTCATCCGAAGACAAAGAAGTTCCGATCTGTGGTCGCTCTCGCAGGGAGAGATCTTCAACGCGATAAGCCCGAGGGCTGTCTCGACCGACAGCTTGTGCGGGTTCTTAATGGAGAACGCGGCAATGGTTGCTCTCTGGAGCCTGTCCGCGATGTGAGCGGTGTATGTCTTGCTGATCGCAGATATTGTTACTCCCGAGTAACAGAACGAACTGGCGAATTTCAACTTCCTACCGTTCAGTACGAGGCTGTCGCTGGCTGCGGGTCTTCCGCCCGACGGAATTTGACCGCCTCGGTCTCTGGTTCGTTGATGGTGAGCCCGACCTCTCTGACATAGACGCTTAGTCTGCCAAGCGCCTGCTGAAGGCGGAATCTACTGTGAAAACTAAGTATTCTAATTAACTACTAACTAAGTAAAGTAAAACTAAGTCGTCTGCATACAGGAGAGAATGCACGAAACTGTTTCCTGCATTCACGCGGTGGGGCAGGTCGGCAATCAACAGGGTGAATAAAGCTGGGCTTAGATTATCGCCCTGGGCGAAACCTGACGTCTGCGTGATGCAGGTCCCGATCGACGTCCCGTCGTCGATCCTTATGGTGTTCTCCTGAAGCAGTGCCGTGATGAGCGCGGGGAGTCTTGGGGGGACTCCCGCTTGCGCGAGGCGAAGTCTGGCCAACTCTCTTGAGTCCGAGTCGAATGCTGCTTTAAAATCTATGAAAACCGCGAAAAGCGGCCTACCGGGTTAATAATAGATAGCGAGCAGGTCATCAAACATCGTTGAGGGAGCCCTTGTGGCTGAATTTCGGAATCATAAATTAGAGCTTCGGCCAAGGAGTTCAATATTCCGTTCGACGGAAATCGATGTTTGGTCGGGCGACGCCGCGACGTCTGGGTCTCCTACTCTGGTGAGGAGTCGTCTTTCTCTCGTTCCATCGGTCGGGTTGAGTGTCCGTCCTCGTCATCTTGGGTCTTTTCTCCGTTTCGTGGAACTCCGCCGTGCGCTTGACGGCTGTTTTGGGTGTTTTTGGCGTTAGTTGACATAAGCGTTGATGACACGCTTCCGATGCGGCTGTTTGTAGCGAGACTCGGTCGAGCCGCTTGAAGAGCTTCGGCGTCGAAAATGCAGTGCTACATTAATATCGTTACGAATAAAATGACTCTGCTCGTTGAATTGATTGTCTACTTCATTAGTTATCGCACTCCGATCAAAAACGACGAGAATGCGACGTTAGTCTGGGGATGTATCGCTTGTATGTACTTGCTGTTCTCGGGGAAATTTCCGCTTCTCTATCTCGATCAGCCCCCAGCAGGCATCTGAGTGAGCCGGGGTGCCAGCTGCCGAGGTGCGCGGGGAATCGTAGGCCCGACGGTAAGGGACGTCCGAGGGTCGTGGATGGTTATTCCGCGATATTTTAGGAAGACGGTCTGAGTTATGCTATGGAATTAATAGTCTTGCTTCCAGAAGACGTTCGGAAGACTCACGACCTGCAGGCTTGCATCGACGAGAGGTCAAACTAGAGAGTGACCTCACTTGCTTCGCGTATGACTTGAGATGTATGCGGATGAGAAACTGTTGATAAACCGATCGATCAATCAGTCATCCTGAGCTTGAAGAATTCCCACCCCAGTCCTGTACCCCGCCTCACACTCCATTCGTCGATTTTCTCCCAAACGCCGCGTTAAAACGGGCTTCGTTCTGAGAGTATCCGGCCTGAAACCTGGTGCTGTCAATGTTGAGGCTGCTTCTAATCTGAGTGAGAGTAATCTCAATATTCGAATCGTACTTCTCAACAATCTTTCCATTTATTACAATGCACTCAATAGGGCTCAGGAGCGCAATTCACAGAAACATATCTATGCACGACTGAAGGGAGCCGAGATCTACTGTCCATGATATCCCTGCTCATATCTGATCTAACAGGCCAACAGCAGCTCCACGATCAAAACGTTTTCTCTCGTTCCATCATTCGCCATCACGAGGATCGAAGCAGGTCGTGTGCTCTCTCGGTTCATCGGTTTGACTCGGGTCGTTTGGGAGTTCTAAGGGTCGCTTCCGCTGGCCGCTTCAATCCGCCTGCGCCGAGTGTGAAGAGCTCAAGGCACGCCGGGTCGTACTGCTTCGCTTCGCCGGCCTCTTTGCTGGTCGATTCATGACACGCTTGCCGAGATTGGCATTGCGTGCTCCCGTCTCGCTCGTCTCGGAAGGGGTAGGTTGAGGTTTGATCGGCCGTGCCTGGCTGGCTGACGCAGGTCCGAGCACGCGTCTCTGTCCGTTAGTCCCTTGAGGGAACGAGGGCTGTTTTCGGGGCAACGAACCTGGCCTGTCCACCTGACTCATTTCATCCAACCCGCGTCGTGGGTTAGATTTGGCAGGTGCAGATTGGCTTGCTGGAACTGGCCAGGTCACTTGTCCCAGCCTGGGTACCCCCTGACGTGGAGGAGGCTGGAGCGGCTGGTTGTTGCTCACGATCACGGGCATATCAAGTGGTCCGCCTTCACGGATCTCGATCGTTGGAACTGGCCGGGTCACTTGTCCGGGCCTGGGTACTTCCTGACGTAGAAGAGGCTGGCGCGGCTTGTTGTTGGTCACGATAATCGGCATGTCGAGTGGCCCGCCTTCACGGATCTCGATCGTTGGAACTGGCCGGGTCACTTGTCCGGGCCTGGGTACTTCCTGACGTAGAAGAGGCTGGCACGGCTTGTTGTTGGTCACGATAATCGGCATGTCGAGTGGTCCGCCTTCACGGATCTCGATCGTTGGAACCGGCCGAGTTACTTGTCCTGGCCTGGGTACCCCCTGACGTGGAAGAGGCTGACACGGCTGTTCGTGGGTCACAATCACAGGCATATCAAGTGGTCCGCCTTCACGGATCTCGATCGTTGGAGCTAGCCGGGTCACTTGTCCGTGCCGGGGTACTCCCTGATGTGGAGAAGGCTGGAGCGGCTGGTTGTGGAACACGATCACGGGCATATCAAGTGGTCCGCCTTCACGGACCTCGCAGCGCATAAGATCTTCCGCCGGACGATGGTGGCCCACTGCATCTTTCTTCACCTGTTGTCTCGGTCTGTTGACCCTGTCATGCGGCCGGATGGGCTTCTGGTGTTGCGGAAGGATCGCCGCTCTGTTAATGGGTCGGGCCGCATCGCCATCGTGTCGCGAAGGATCCTGAACCGATGACGCTGACTTAGCCACTTCTGCTGGTTTCCGCGCCCCGAAATGTGAGATGCGTCGGCGGGGCTGATCTTGGGTCACTATGACGGGCATATCGAAGGGTTCGGCTGTATTGCTCTCACGCTGATTCGGCTGAGCCTGAACTTTGGGCGCTGGCCTGATCACTTCTCCTGGCTTACGCGCTGCGTAATGCGAAATCCGTTGGCGCGGCTGGTCATGATCCACTATGACTGGGATGTCGACAGGTCCGGCTGTCTTGCTTTCGTCCCGAGATTGATGCTGAGTCGGCCGATCCTGACCTTTGAACGCTGGCTCGACCTGTTCTCCGGGTTTACGCGCTCCGAGAGCTGTGATGCGTCGGGGCGGCTGGTCTTGGGTCTCGTTAACGGGGATGCCAGAGAGTTCGGCTGAATTGATTTCGTGCCGCGGGTGATGCTGAGTCGGCCGATCCTGTCCCTGTTTCACTTGTCTTTTGACTGGTTCCGGTCCTTCGGTTCCGTGGCGTTCTCGATGAAGAGTCTGGACGGTCACGGGCTTGTCCAGGGGTCTCGCTCCATGGTCTCCTTGAATTGGGCGAGACTGATTTTTCAACCAGCTCTCGAGCTTACCCTTACTCTGGAGATCGCGAACCAAAAAAGCGCCAATGGACCACGAGTAGTCCTTGTGGTTCGGGTCCGTGATGAGCCAAGATTCGTTGAAAGGAGCCATACTTCAGAACGAATACAGCCTGCTACAATGAATGGACTCCGAGAGGTATGACAAGCCTTCAATCACAGCGCACAGGAGAGCTCAGAATGCTTCCACGGCTCGATGACGAACGTTTTGAGGAGAGTCTCTGGGTCACAATCTGACGAGAGTCGATCAGTCCGACTTTGATTGTGGCTGCGCACCAACACACTCAGAATTGAACACGACCTGCTCAGTCTCCCGATACTTCGGAAATGAAGTTGAAATTCTGCGAAGTCTTCGGAGATGATCCTCCGGCAAGGGGATTGGAGGCTCCACCAAGAGAGAGATTGATTCTACAAACAGAGGGGTTCGAGGGGCTTTGAGAGCATAATTAGAGCCTCTGGGGCATCGCGAGCCACAGACTTCTGCGGTTACTACCCTCTGAATGATGATTCTTGCTCCCGGGTGCCGATGATGCTAATCATCTTGCTCGCCATTAGAACAGCGAGCGAATCACCTCCGACCCGTAACGAGTTAATCATCATGAAGGTACTCGGTTCCTCCCGATGCTCTGATCGTTCATGCTCAATACTAGTCACTTTGTTCATTCCCTCTCATCTTCCCAGCAAAATCGTTTACGCGAGGTCACCGATCCCGACATCCCACCGATAGAGATATCGAAAACCCGGGACTCCCCATCCCTTCCCGCACAAGAAATGGTGAACTTGCAGCCGTAGTCTACAACAATTTTCGATTCAATTCAATAACTTTTTATTTGCATGAAGGTATGTTTGTAGATTGTAGATTGATCGCTGTTCACAATATTTGCACAAATCGTTTCGTGACATGAACGTCACAGTAAAATATCACTCGTGATTTTCGAGAAAACTCTCCATGCAAAGGATTCGTTGACTGGTCCCGTGATTAAATGTCGAGCACGTAGATAAAATAACACAAAGCCGAACTACCCTCTCCCTGGGGACACCGGAAGGAGCGGGGTAGGGAGCAGATAGATGGTTGACGATCCTTACTCCGAACCAAGGGCGTTCCCAGGGAGAGGGGGCTCTTTCTCACGCTCACATACTCCTGACATCCTTATTTCAATCGCTAGTAATCTCGAGGCTACGTTGATTCAGAGTTAAGATAATCCCAAAAAGCTACAATGATGAAGTTCGAAAATACAGGTAGAAAATCATTTATTAACACTTATTGACCAGATCTCCATAATAAACGGTTGAGGTTTTAACCTTACCGGCTAACACGTTCAACTCGAGCTCAACGCCCGCAGTGGAAGCAGCTACCTTGGACGTTGGGACCAACTGATCCGGACACACATTCCTCGGCATGAGGAGCGCGAGGTTGCTCGTGAACCGGGCGCAATGCTCGAGGATCCTATCGTATCGCGGATTCATTGCGCTCAGGTCGTAGACCTCGGTGGCGAGGTACGCCGGACCACCCCATGGTGGGCTGCAGATGATGGCATCGATCGGCGATTTGAACGATGCCGGATCAAGGTCGAAGAAGTTTTTTACCTTGAACGACATTTTGCTCCTCGTAACGCCGTACAATGCCGCCATCTTCATAGCGCAACTCACCTCGGATTCGTCGATATCGCTCGCGAACACATGCGCCACTTCTTCCATAAGGGCGGCTTGGACGATGTTCCCGCCGGCCCCACAGAATGGGTCGAGAACTCTGATTTTCCTGCCAAGTTTCCGACTGAGGGAAACCACGCGGCGGGCGATGTGCTTGGCGATTTCCTCCGGGCAGATCGAGAACCACGCCTGGCGGCTCAACGGAATGCTCTCATTGAAGCGGGAGATAAGGCGGAATCTCTGCGCGTAGTATTTACCGTTCACCTCCCCTCCTTGAGTCCGGGCGCCACGCCGCGCAGATGAGCACTTCAACGACCGAGCGGTGTCTTCGCAGTCCGCCGAGTAGGATCGACTCTCCACTAGAGCGCCGCTCTCAGTGCTCGCTCGGCGAACCACTCGGGACATCTCTGACCCTCGGGATCCACACACGAAGGAGGAGTATCCTACAGCGAAGCTCCCGTGGTGTCCTTGGTGGCGCGACTCGTACTTGAGGACGTGCGCCGTATATCGGGCTTCCCCGATGGAAACTTCGTAATGGCCAATCTGCCCGGCGCGCACTAGGAATGTCCCGCGGGATGACAGTACCGGGAAAACCGGTTCGGATATGAATCCTTGATCCCTTAGAGTGCATAGTACCGGGATCGGCTCACTGGCGTCCTTCAGAGCGATGTGCAGCACAAACGGAAGATTTGCCCGCGGTGCCGGATAGCAAATGGGCTCGGAAGCCCACAGACACTCGGAATCACCTGGTCCACTCAAGGTTCGTACTTCGCGTCTGGCACGGTTTTCTGAAGATTCGGCGAATCTGCGGCAGCTGACAATGGAAGGCATGGTTTTAGAGATGAGGTTGAGAGGCTTCTCGAGAGGCACAATCGCGACAGCGGATGAAGGTGTGTTGAAGGACTGAGACGAGGATCGTAGTTTTATCGGCGAGCATGGGGCGAGAAGGCACGCTTTGGGGAGAGCGGACGCACCCTCTTCGCTCGGTCTCGAGGATTGGACTCGATCGAGCTGAGATGATCGACTCGCCAACCGCAGTGTAATCAAACGCCACCAGATGCCTTAGGGGCCTCGATCGTTAATTTAGCCTCAATTACCGCATTCACTCTAATTAGCGGGAATTCTCTAATGAACGGGTACTCTCCAATGAGCGGGCACCTTCAAGCATTAATTTCATTTATTTATTAACATTAGGTGTGCGAGTAATTGACCAGCGTATAACGCTATCTAGCAAAGTGAATGTACATGGATTCTAGAGGTTGACAAGATGTCGCTTTAGTCGTCTCTTGAAGCTGGGGTAAGTTTCTGACCTACGGATATCCTCAGGCAGGTCATTCCGAATGGGGGGATCCTCTTTAGGGGGAACTCGGATCAAACTTGGATCGCTGGAGCACGTTCTGAAGCATTTGAAAGAATAAACGGGCACTCTCCAACTAACGGGGACGCTTCCTGTGATGCACAGAGTGTGAACGCTTGGGAGCAGAAGCCTGCCGAGCTTTCCTGCGACGCCAGAATGTGTGTGATGTATGTAACGCGCATAGGGAAATGAGTCATGTGAGTTCCGCGCTGTCAGGGCTCCGCATCGGTCTCCCACGTTGTCATTCTTTCCAGAAGCGGTTTCAGCGCATGGAATATCTCCTCTTTCCAAAGGAATCTTGGATCAAACTTGGATCGCTGAGTTGCGAGCACGTTCCGGGGCATTTGGAAAAATCAACGGGCACTCTCTTATTAGCGGGCACGTCGTCCGGATATTGAAAAACTTCACGGGCGTGTCCGCTCATTGGAGTGAATACGGTAGGGGAGGGGATCCGAATATGGGACACTTTTCCTAGTATCGGTGGCGTCTTCGAACGGTAGACGACTCTTGGAACCTGGCATGGTAACTTGAATCTCCGTTCATAGGGCTGCAAGCAGGCACTTGCAGGTTCGCTACAGCTTTCTTAGTTTCCAAGAAAAATCGCGATCGATCATTGACTTGGAGAATCTTCGGAAGAAAAAAGGGTTCCCAATATGGGACACATGGGGTCCCAATGTGGGACAACTCTCAGAGGCTTGTGTCAGTAAATAACGGAGATGTGGTGAACTTCCTCCGAGCTCAATATCACAAGTTTCGAGGATGACTCAGTCGGAGCTCTTGGCCCGAGTTCCTCAACACAAGTTCCTTGTCTCAGGGAGCTACTCAGAAAACTCGAATCGTCGAGATACAGTGTTCAAGCCACCAAACTCATTTGTGGACCGGGGTTGCCATTTCTTGAATTCTTCACAAATCTTCAGATCGGGTCTTTTTCTCCTCAAGAGCACGAAGGGCCTGCATTTGAAACCGTCGGATCTTGCGGTTAACATCACAGAGATTCGAGCTTTCTCATGCCCGGTTGTGAAAACGGGAAACTGTCTGGCGCCTTTTTCGCAAACGGTCGCAGTACACGTCGCATCCAGGAAAACAGCGGTTTAACTGGCGCGTAGATATGTGCGTAGTTGTGCACTTTTCGCATCCTTTCCACCAAAAGTATGAAGTCGATCTATTTTCTTTCGTATTCGCTCGGCGGTTTCTGACACACTGAGGTGGGACGACGATTCGATAGATGGGATTTCTTCATAAATGTATCCAGCGAGCCGACGCTCGGCTTGAATTGCTCAGGTCCGATGCTCTTCACGTATCGCTGTATCATCGTACGAGAAACCCGTTGTTGCTCAGACCTTTTGTTTAAGACGTACTAATACACTCTATCGCCGAGGTCCTCATCTCGGGGACGGCAGCCCCTACATTGAATCCGCTCGGCGGTAGACTTCGAGAGCGAGAGCTCACTCCTTTGAGCAGACCGAGACTGCACCCGGCTCGTGCTGACTCCGAACCTCGAGCTGCAGCTCTCTTCGATTTGCTATGGACTGAGTCACAACTCTCATCTTGACCTCCACGGTGTACGACTTGCGTTTCGAGGCGTTTTGAGAGCTGCCAACCCAAGCATCCTCTTCGTCCGAAACCATCTTCCACAAACAGAGGCTTATACAACCTCACAACACACTACAATACCCGTGGCAGCAACGATACTTCCAACCTGGATGAAATAAGGCCAGCCCGTACG